>PVLC010007912.1:20828-32940 GCA_004027655.1 Graphiurus murinus | reverse complement strand
CCCCGATTGACACCAAAACCAGAGAAATCGTGCTGAGGTCTGTGACGTGCCCTAGGGTCCAGCATGTACGTGCCCCCCAAAAAGTGTCTTACCACTAGATTGTGGGTACACGTATTGTTTTGTAATCTGCTCTAAAAGGAGAGAGAGATGCCGGGCGTGGTGGCGCAAGCTTGGAATCCAGTACTTGGGAGGCTGAGACCAGAGGATCCAGGTTCACGGCCAGCCTCAGCGACTTTGTGAGGCCCTCCACAACTTAGTGAGACCTTGTTTCAAAACAAAGAATAAAAAATAGGAGTAGGGGTGTCGCTTGGAAGTAGAATGCCTCTGGGTTCCATCCTGAGTACCAGAAAGAAGGAAGGAAGGGAGAGAGGGAGGAAGGGAGAGAGAGAGGGAAAGCCGGTTTCTCTGTTTTGAAATCCCATCACCTAGCAGGTCAGGGCTGGAGGCAGCCCTTAGCGCAAGCTCCTTGAGTAACACAGAAGCAGGAGCCGGGAGGACATCGCTTTCCAAAGACCGCCTGCGTCTCTGATGATCGGGGGGTAGGCAGCCCTGGTGCCCCGTGCCGGCCCTCCCGGCTCACACTGCACGCCACCCGGGCGGGGAGGAGAGCCGGGTCTGGCTCCAGGCTCGAGCTGCGAGTGTGCGCCCAGCACAGTTGAATATATTCATCCGATTAATGAAGGGTTACAGGGGAACCAGGACCAGGCTGTCACTTGTGTAAAACTATTCCGACTAAATGTGTCAGCTATATGAAAATAACGGGCTGTGGCACCATTATTTTTAACATTCTTAACTATTTCTGCAATAAAGTTTAAAACTCCACAGAATTACATAAAGCAGGCTAAGAGGTACTCCATGCTATTCTTAAACTGAGACCTGCAATAATCAAAGAATTGGGAGGCAGACAGGAGGATCACAGGTTCGAGACAGCCTCAGCAATTTAGCAAGGCTCTCAGCAGTGTAGCAAGACCCTGCTTCCAAAACAAAGTAGTAAAAAAAAAAAAAAGCTAACAGTAAGCTCAGGGGGAGAATGCCCCTAAGTTCAACCCCTAGTACCACTAATGTGTTTTATTGGAATATAGGAACTGAAAGAAGAAAACAGGAATTACTATTTCAAAGCATAAGTTACAATCTTACAAGTAGAATAATTTTGAGTCATTTTTGTAAGATGCTCAATAAACAGATTTTATATAGACCTGAATTCAATGTTTTCTTTTTCACATTCAACAAAACAAAGGCCATTTTTAACTTATTTCAACAGATAGTTACTGATACATACTCCATGCCAGGCTTACTGCTTGATAATAAAAATGGCCCTCTTCAAGTTCATACTTAGGATTATTTAGCCCAAATCTTTATGCTGTCTTTATCCACAATAAGAAGTTAATTGATTACTCATGACTAAGAAATTAAAAAGATCCTTCAGTCATCAAAAATGAAGGGAAAGAACCGGGCGTGGTGGTGCAGGCTTGTAATCCCAGCATTCGGGAGGCTGAGACCAGAGGATCCAGGTTCGCGGCCAGCCTCAGCTACCTAGTGAGGCACTCCGCAACTCAGTGAGACCCTGTTTCAAAATAAAGAATAAAAAATAGGGCTGGGGGTATAGCTCAGAGGTAGAATGCCCCTGAGTTCAATCCCCAGTACCACAAAAAAAAAAAAAAATGAAGGGAAAGAGCCGGGCATGGTGGTGCACGGTTGTAATCCCAGCATTCCGGAGGCTGAGACTGGAGGATCCGGGTTCGTGGCCAGCCTCAGCTACCTAGTGAGGCCCTCCACAACTTGAGACTCGGTTTCAAAATAAAAAAGAATAAAAAATAGGACTGGGGGTGTAGCTCGGAGGTAGAATGCCCCTGAGTTCAATCCCCAGTACCGCAAAAAAAAAAAAAAAAAATGAAGGGAAAGCCAGGCATGGTGGCACACGCTTGTAATCCCTGTACTTGGGAGGCTGAGACAGAAAGATCGCAGGTTTGGGGCCAGCCTAGGCAATTTAGTGAGACTCTGTTTAAAAAAAAAAAGAGAGAATAAGCTGGGCATGGTAGTGCACACTTGTAATCCCAGGACTTGGGAGGCTGAGACGGGAGGATCCGAAGATCGAAGGTTCTTGGCCAACCTCAGCTACCTAGTGAGGCCCTCCTCAACTTAGTGAGACCCCGTTTAAAAATAAAGAATAAAAATAGGGCTGGGGGTGTTGCTCGGAGGTAGAATGCCCCTGGGTTCTATCCTCAGTTCCACTAAAAAAAAAATGAAGGGGAAACTGGGCATGGTGGCAGAGGCCTCTAATCCCAGTACTTGGAAGACTGAGACAGGAGGGTCACGGGTTGGAGGCTGGCCTCAGCAGTTTAGCAAGATCCCTCAGCAAACCCTGTCTCAAAATAAAAAAACAGGGCTGGGGGTGTAGCTCAGAGATAGAGCGCCCCTGGGTTCAACCCCTAGTACCAAAAATAAAAAAAATGTGAAGGGGAAGACAGTCGTGATCATACAATACACACCTGTAATTCTAGTGCTTTGGAAGCTGAGACAGGAGGATCACAAGTTTGAGGACAGCCTCAAAAATATAGCAAGACTCTAACCCAGTGAGACCCTGTTTCAAAACAGAATAAAAAGGGCTGGGGGTGTAGCTTGGAGGTAAAATGCCCCTGGGTTCAATCTCTAGTACCAAAAAAGGGGGGGTGGGGAGGACAAACAACTTTCTGCAGCAGGAATGCCGATAGTATATACTAGGAAACTTTGACAAGAATTGAAACAAAAGGTATTCTAGGCACGTATATTGAGGAAATTCAGTGAGTCAGATATCCAACTTACAGAAGATTTCCTTTAACCCAGTTTATATGAATGGCTTAGAATATGTGGGTTTGTTTTTGTTTGCTTGCTTGTTTATTTTGATACCAGAGATTGAACTCAGGGGCCTACTACCTCAAAACTACACTCCCACCCCTGTTTTATTTTTTATTTGGAAATAGGGTCTCAGCTAAACTGCTGAGGCTGCCCTCAAATCTTGATCCTCTTTTCTCAGCCTCCCAAGTACTGGGATTACAGACGTGCACCACCATGCCTGGTTAGAATATGTTTTTAAAATATAAACATAAGGCAGTTGGAAGTGGTGGCACACACTTGTAATCCCAGTACTTGGGAGGCTGAGACTGGAGGATTTCAAGTTCATAGCCAGCCTCAGCTACTTAGGCCCTGTTTCAAAAAAATAAATAATAAAATATAGGAATGGGGGTGTCACTCAGAGGTAGAATGCCTCTGGGTTCAATGTCCAGTACCACAAAAAAATAAATAAATATAAAGATAAGCCGGGCATGGTGGCACACATCTCGAACCAGTATTCGGGAGGTTGAAACCGGAGGATCGCAAGTTTGAGGGCAGCCTCAGCAAGTAGTGAAATTCTCATCAACCTAGTGAAACCCTGTTTCAAAATAAAAATAAAATAGGGCTGGGGTTGTAGCTCAGAAGTAGACTGCCCTTGGGTTCAATCAGAAAGAGAGAAAAGCCTGGAGTGGTGGCGCACGCTTGTAATCCCAGCATTCGGGAGGCTGAGACCGGAGGATCCGGGTTCGCGGCCAGCCTCAGCTACCTAGTGAGGCACTCCGCAACTTAGTGAGACCTGGTTTCAAAATAAAGAATAAAAAATATGGCTGGGGGTATAGCTCAAAGGTAGAATGCCCCTGAGTTCAATCCCCAGTACCGCCAAAAAAAAAGGGGAAGGGGGGGGATGGATAGGTAGGTCGATAGATAAAATTCACACACTGCTACCCCTCCCCCCCGAGGTACTGGGGATTGAACTCAGGGGCATTCTACCTCCGAGCTATACCCCCAGCCCTATTTTTTATTCTTTATTTTAAAACCAGGTCTCACTAAGTTGTGGAGGGCCTCACTAAGTGGCTGAGGCTGACCTCGAACCTGCAATCCTTCTGTCTCAGCCTCCCAAGTACTGGGATTACAAGCGTGCACCACCACCCCAGGCTTTAATATTTTATTCTATACCTATAACCATATCTTAGATTTCCCAAGATGCCCTCAATCAAGTATTCTCTCCCTTTGTCTCTGTAAACAGTAAGAATCCCAGATATTAGCCGGGCGTGGTGGCGCACGCTTGTAATCCCAGCATTCGGGAGGCTGAGACCGGAGGATCCGGGTTCGCAGCCAGCCTCAGCTACCTAATGAGGCACTCCGCAACTCAGTGAGACTCTGTTTCAAAATAAAGAATAAAAAGGGGCTGGGGGTATAGCTCGGAGGTAGAATGCCCCTGAGTTCAATCCCCAGTACTGCAAAAAAAAAAAAAAAAAAAAAAAAGAATCCCAGATATTAATCCCAGACTACACTTGAGAGCGCGTACAACCCTCCTTCACACCATCTGTGTCGTCAGCGTAGGTCCAGCCCAGGAATCAAGAAACAGGTTAATACTTTTGCTCAGAATTGTTCTCTGAAGGGGGAAACTTAAGGAAACGGCTCTAAGTTGCTGGCAGAATTATGTGAGCCGTTATTTTTCTTCATGCTAAGAATAATATGTTAAGGAATCTGTTCTGTGATTTCTAGCAAATTGTGAACCTCTGAATTTTGCTTTAAGCCTCTGCCCCCTCTGCTCATTGAAAAATGGCCAGAGGATACCTCAGAAAATAATCTTCATTTGAAGCCTGAATAATCCCCGTGAGCCGCAGCCCAGAGTGTCGGTTAGGAGCGGGGTAACCTGACTGCACGTTCTCCGAGGTTTTGGAAAGCACGATTAGGCTGTCACACACCTGACTTGATTTCTGCCCCTTCCCGGTTCCCACTTTTCCCCAGCAGCTCCAGCGTTTCACAAGAGTCTTACACTACAACCAAGGAGACTGCTGTTACAAAGTGGATACTCCACAGTCAGCTGGGGAAGACAGACATTTATGTAATAATGAAACACTCAGCCAATAATGGAGGGTACAGGCTGCAATTTAGGGTGCTGAGGCAAGAATTTATAGGGCAGAGGTGCACATCTGTAATCCCCGTACTTGGGAGGCTGAGACAGGAGGATCGAAGGTTCGAAGCCAGCCTCAGCAGTTTAGCAAGGCCCTCAGCAATTTAGGGAGACACTGTTCCCAAATCAAAAATAAAATGGGGGAGGAGGGCAGAGGTAGAATGCCTGGGTTCAATCCCCAGTCCACCAAAAAAAAAATGCCTACGGTGATGAGACCCAAAGGTTGAGCAAAGGTGTCCTAGAGTGACGGGAGAATGTTTCCACTGGCTCCAAGACAAACAGTGAGCTGCAAAACCGCTTACAAGCTGCTGTAGCCCAGGAATACCGCGCAATGGAAGGGAATGCCGGTGGCAAGTTTGCCAGGGGCCAGCCCTCGCAGGGCCTGGGAGCTGCTTAAACAAGGTGATGGCCCCACTGACATTTCTCGAAGATTAGTTTGCTAGACTGGTAGAGGTATAAGAATAGAAAGAGAGAAATAAGCCATTACTGACACCTAACTATCACAGATGCTGGTAGCTGAAGAGCAAGGAAGTCAGCAGACTTCTTTTTAAGTGCCATCTCAGACGGAAAGATGAACACAGTTGGCCAGAGGGAGCGCAGGCAGCGGAGAGCAGGTGCGCTGTGCAGCCACGGGGCGACTGCCAAGAGCTGCATCCTGGTGCTTGGGAGGCTGAGATAGGAGGATGGGTAACTTAGCAAGACCCTGTTCCAAAATAACGAAACAGGCCTGGGGGGTGTATCTCAGTGGGTGAACACCCCTAGGCTCAACCCTGGCACGACACACAAATACATATACGTACAGTGGCATCTCAATCCCAGGCCATAACCCATTCCATCTGTTCAGAGCCTGGTAATGGGGATCCGATTATTAGGAAACTGCTGTAGAAACCCAAGCAAGGAAGTATGGTCCTGAACCCCGTCAGTGCAGTGAGGAGGGGCTCGGGGTGCGACCGACGGCACTGTGAGTGGCTGCCAGAGGCCGGCGGGCTTGAAGAGCTGAGAGGCTCAGGCACGGGGGACACCGGGTTCCTGGCCCTGAAGAGGTGATGGCGACATTCTGTCACCCAGAAGAGCCAGCACAGTGAGGAGCCCAGCCATCTGGGAGGTAGCTAGGCTGAGACTAGACACAGGTTAGAAGCCACAGCTGACCGCGTGGTGGGTTAAACCCGGCTAAGACTGACTGCCAGGGAAGTCACAAGGAGAACTCAGCCCAGAACGAGGCTGCTCCTGGAGGGCACGGCGCGGAGGTTTCCAGCTGGCGGGTCTATTGTGAGGAGCGACCTCGCACATGTGAGCTGTTATGACACAGGGTCTTGCCGAGCCGACCAGCGGCCTCGCCTGCCGCACTCCTGTCTCACCGAGTGGCTGGGTTTCTAGGAACGTGCCACCGCACCCGACTTTTGCAATCACAAATGACACACAGTGGTAACCCTAACCCCTAAGTTAGGGCCAGGTGCCACTGTCCTCTCAGTAAGCCCCAGTACTTGGTGAAAATACTAGCTGTTTGCCCAGAGCTTGACTTACCAGGCCAAGAGGTAGGAACTTGGTAATTGAGAAAACTGCTAAGAGGGTTAAGTGGCATGCCCAGTCACACGACGTGACCACAGCCAGAGAACCTGGCTCTCGCCGGCCTCCCAAGCCCGTGGTCTAAGCCGGGCCCCTCACCAGTGCCCTCCGCCTCCGGGCGGGGCAGGCGCTGAGGAGTGTTGGGTGCCGGCTCTCCCCATAGTGTTGCTAGCATGTGGCTGGCGCTTAGCAACAGGTCAAATGTTTAATGAGTCTCACTTCAGACTTACCGCTTAGAAAATGTTTTATTTCTAGACCTGCACTGAGGTATTTAAATCACAGACAGCATATTAGTGCAAACCAGGGGAAGAAAGTCCTTCCATTGGGACAGAAAACCACAGTGGTGGCTGACTGCGCTGCCAGGATTAACTTAACCTCACTTCTGCTGGATCACAGCTGCTTCCTAACGCGCTTATCCAGAAAACTCCACTTCCTTGGAGGCCTCAAGGAGATAAGGAAGAGGAATGGAAACAAACTGATAAAATATTTTTGCAAAATGGTCAAGTTGTAATGTGTTTTTGTTTTGTTTTGCGGTACTGGGGATTGAACTCGGGGGCATTCTACTTCCGAGCTACACCCTCAGCCCTACTTTTTATTCTTTATTTGGAAACAGGGTCTCACTACGTTGCAGAGGGCCTAAGTAGCTGAGGCTGGCCGTGAATCCGGATCCTCCTGTCTCAGCTTCCCAAGTACTGGGATTACAAGCGTGCGCCACCACGCCCAGCTGTGAAGAGTTTTTGATAGTAAAAGCTGTTATTTATAGAGCACAATTTTCCAAATACCAGGTAGGCTTTTTATTGGGGAGGGGCAATAAATCGGGGATTGAACCCAGGGGCATTCTACCTCTGAGCTACACCCTCATCCTATTTTATTATTTATTACGAAGTGAGGGAATACTGGGGATTGAACCCAAGGATTTCTACCTCCGAGCTACACCCCAGCCCTTTTTGTTTTGGAAACCCGTGTCATTAGGTGGCTAACAATCTACCAGTAGCTGGGGCTGGTCTCACACCGCAATCCTCCTGTCTCAGCTTCCCAAGTACTGGGATTACAGGTGTGCATCATCGTGCCTACCAGGTAGGCTGTGTTTAAGTTTAGCCTTTTGTAACCTCTATTTAAATAAAGTTTTTGGTTTTTGTTTGTTGTTTTGTGTGTGTGTGTGTGTTTTGTTGTTTTTGTTTTGTTTGTGGTACTGGGGATGGAACCCAAGGGCAGGGCATTTTACCCCCGACCTACACCCCCAGCCCTATTTTTTTTTTTTTGCGGTACTAGGAATTGAACTCGGGCGTTCTACCTCCGAGTTATACCTCCAGCCCTATTTTATATTCTTTATTTTGAAACCGAGTCTCACTAAGTTGTGGAGTGCCTCACTAGGTAGCTGAGGCTGGCCGTGAACCCGGATCCTCCGGTCTCAGCCTCCCGAATGCTGGGATGACAAGCGTGCGCCACCAACCCGGCTCCCTCTACTTAAAAGATATTTTAGGAGCCAGGTTCTGTGGCACACACCTGCAGGCCTAGCTACTGGGGAGGCTGGACGAGAAGCACTGGAGGTCTGAACAACATAGCAAGACACACCTTCAAGTTTAAGGGGCCAAGTTGTAGCTCAGTGGTGCTTGCACAGCATACAGTGTGGCCCTGGGTTTAATCCCTAGCACCAGAAAAAATGTTAGGAACTTGACTAGGTGCCACCTGCTGGGAACAGCTACCTCAGCCTGTTTCCTCACCAGTCGGCCTTGGTACTTTTTTTAATGGTCAGTATGTCCAGACACTTCTGCTCAGATGTGGGAAGGCCCCTGGCAACGGGAACAGGCCAAGCCAGTGATGTCAAGCACTAGACTTCATTGACTAAATGACCATGTGTATTTCTCGGGGCCACAGCCTCAGAGTATTTATCAGCGCAATACCTAAGGCAGCCACCATTCACAAGAGGTAAACTGTCTTGTCATCTCTGCCTAAAGCGAGTCTCATGGACAGCCTGTGGAGTAGGGAATTCCCCACATCCTATCAGTAGCCGCCGATGGGGTGTGAGCAGAGGAACTCTTCCAAGGATGAGCTTGTGGGTGTCGGGTGGCGTTCTGTAAAGCCAAGCGCAGGGAAACGGGCTCTATTTACCTGCTCCCACTAGTCTCATCCATTGAAGGCCAGCTGCACAGCAGTTTGAGCGCTGAGATCTCCCCTCCAGTGAGAACACTCAAGTAAAGCTCATAACGCTCTTCCAGGATGCTTTCTAAGACCATCCGTGACTCTTTCCCACCGAGGTCCTGGGGAAAGCGCATGGCCAGCCAATTCTAACCTGGCCTGAGCTTTAGGAGCAGGCAGTCTCTCTGCTCCAGGGTTGGCGCCTCCAGAGCAGCTCGGGCGCCATTCCGCAGCCGAGGGCCCGCTTGCAGGCTGCTCTCCAGTCTCGTTTGCTGTATTGACTTTACCCGAATGTTAACAGCATTTTTAAGATCAACTATTGCTTTATTCTTTCAGCTCCTTTGAAGATTATGAAACAGATGAACCTGCCTCTCCTGAATTTGGAAACAAAGGCAATAAAATAGTTAACTCAAGCCTTTCAGAAAAATGTGGGAAGCTTCAGTCGGTGGATGAAGAGTAGCTGGCCATGTCTATAAGGAAGATGCGTATTTTAAGTATTTTTTTCTTGTGAAGATATGCCACAGTTTGCATACTGCTTTTTAAAGGCTTTGATCGCTCCAAGCGTGTATCTGCACTAGAAACTTTACAATGTTCTCGAGTAGTGGGTGTAGGTAGACACTCAACCAAGGAGACGCCTTTGGTTTGCCTCAAACCTCTTGCAGAGCTTTTCCCTGGAAGTGAATACAGTGATGTCCCATCTGTCACCTCCCAAAGTCTGCCAATCAGCACTCTACCCCCGGAATACACCGCGGCTCTCTTGGGGACTGCCACACACGGCTCTCTGCACAAGAGGAGAAACTGCCTCAGCGTTGGCCAGCATCTCCGAGGACCCTGAGGGCTCCTGTGGAGCCCAGAAGAAACCTTCGCTTGCAGAAAACTTGAGTCAAAAGATTCTGGATCTTGAAAAAGTAGTAAGGGCCTCCAGAATTGACTTAGCCCTAGTATACACAAGCACTGCCAAAACATCTCAGAGACTTCTTTTAATTTTATATACTGGAGTTCAAAGATCTTGAACTTACCTGGTTTAATGTAACTTCACAATGACCTGCAGAACTGCTAGTCACTTTACATCCTCAGGTATTATAACCACTGGGCCTTCGAAGCTCTTGCAACCTCCACATCCTGACTGTGGATCTTATAGAAAATCTCAATTAAAAAAAAAAAAAAAAACTTAAACGGAGAGAAATACAGAATTTGACATACTTGAAAAAAAAGTCCTTTTATCTAACATTTGTAGAGAACTATTGAATAATTAATCTCCCAATTAGGTGATACCTTGCTTCATGCTAGCAGAAGACCTACTTAAAGACTATTCCTTTCCCCACTGAGTATGAGACTAGGCCAAGAGTAAAAACTCCAAACTAAACATTATTCTTTACTTCAATGTTGAAACTACTACAGATATTTTACCCACCTCAATATTTTATCACAAAATATAGAAGAAAATAGTGATAGGATCCCTTTAAAGAAAAGCTGTCTTTTACCACCATGGTTGATGTGGTTCACTTCAGAATTCTGTTTTTCAGCAGACCACAGTAAAGCCAAATCCTATGATATCCTTGGAGGGAAAACTAAAAAGAAACTACTAAAAAAGATGGACATTTCTGATGAGTAAAAAGAACCCCCCTCCAAAAGGACATTTTAACATCCACCCCTGTACATCAACTTCTCCCCTATATTTTTTCTTTTTACCAATCTTAGAAGTGTCAAAGCCAGACATGGTGGTGCACACTTGTAATCCCAGTACTTGGGAGGCTGAGACAGGAGGATCGCAGGTTCGTGGCCAGCCTCAGCTTAGTGAGGCCCTGTTTCAAAATAAAGAATAAAAAATAGCTCGGAGGTAGAATGCCCCTGGTTTCAATCCCAAGTACCGCGAAATAGAAGTGTGAGGACAGCTTCCCTTCCCAACTCTCCCTTGGCAGAATCCCTTTCCAAGTCCTCCTGTGCTGGTACAAAAGCCAGGCACTGCAGTAATCAATCCTTGGGCTACGTTAGGCCAAAAGAGGAAAAAGGGAGAACTTAGGAAATGCTTGTCAACTGTACAGTTAGACGGCAATCCTGCCCGTCACACGATCCTCCCAGTTTCCTGTTTTTTACCTTCATGATCAGCAAGGATCTTCCACTTAACAGAGGGCATACAGCTTGCTAAGAGCTTACCCAGAGAATTAAAAGTGACTAGATTTTTAAGAAACACTGCACATACATGAATTTAAACACACTGACAAATTATATGATAAAATTTACCACTGATCCCATCTAACCTTTGCCCGGGAAGAAAAGCAACTATTTTTCATTTCAAATAAAGATGCTAAAAAGGGTAATAAATCAGGCATAGTTTAAAAGGATTTATCATTCTAATGATCTAAACTATTTCTGAGATTTGACCAAAAAGTAAAAATAGTTTTACAGTACATATATTTTTAAACTATTTGGCTTTACTTTTTTACCTTCTTTACTGGTTGATTTCTTTACTGGTTGATTTCACTTTGGTCAATAATTTGTTTTTAAAAGTCTACATTATAAAAGTACAGCTACCAATACCCACTTAAGATAGGCTATTTTTATGATTACCCAAATTTTAACTTTTTCAAGCATGAGAAGCATGGATTTCACTGTGCTCCTTTCTAGGAGCAGAGTTCAAGGTATGTGCATCCTGAGGACGGTTCTTTCTGGTGAAGACTGTACTAAATGTAGCCATTACTGCCCAACTGGAAATTTCAAGTTGTTAAATATCCCAGGGTTCCTTGATAAAAGGTTAGGTATAGAGTTGTCATGATCTAAATGCTATTTAATGAAAAATCAGTTTAATTGCCAAGGTAATCAAACTAATAAAATTGTGTTTTCCACATGTGTTACCTGTTCCCGTGTACCATTCAAAGTGTTCATTTGATAAATCATTTGCTCAGCTTTGGAAATGTTAAGGTGTGTTTGAGTGAAGAAGGCTGCATGACTTTTTTTTTTTTCTTTTTTGCAAAGCTAAATAAAGTTAAATATAAATCATGTTTCACTAATCACTAAAGTAATCACTCGCTATACAGTTCTGGTTTTACTCACTCTTGCAAGTCATTTTTAAGTCTCAAAGAGTAACAGTAAACAAGCATGAATTTCTGAGAGAACTGAACCCTCTGAACACTTTTATAAAGATAGGTCTCTCGACCTGCGCAGCGCTTTTCTCTGGGAAGGGTTCCTAAGGATAAGGATCAAAGCAAGTTTAGACCTGACCTAAGCCTTTTTTTTTTTTTTAATATAACTGCGTGTCAGCCGGGCGTGGTGGCGCACGCTTGTAATCCCAGCATTCGGGAGGCTGAGACCGGAGGATCCGGGTTCGCGGCCAGCCTCAGCTACCTAGTGAGGCACTCCGCAACTTAGTGAGACTCGGTTTCAAAATAAAGAATAAAAAATAGGGCTGGGGGTATAGCTCGGAGGTAGAATGCCCCTGAGTTCAATCCCTAGTAC
>PVLC010007912.1:0-20728 GCA_004027655.1 Graphiurus murinus | reverse complement strand
TATATATATATATATAACTGCGTGTTATTGGGTACCTGAAATTTCATTTAGTCAAAGAAGGGGGGTAACATAGATTACCAAAGTATTAACTCCAGATACTAGACTTTAGAACTTAATATTGCTATCTATAAGCCGGGCGTGGTGGCGCACCCTTGTAATCCCAGCATTTGGGAGGCTGACTCAGGAGGATCCGGGTTCGCGGCCAGCCTCAGCTACTTAGTGAGGCCCTCTACAACTTAGCGAGACCCTGTTTCAAAAATAAAGAATAAAAAATAGGGCTGCGGGGTGTAGCTCGAAGGTAGAATGCCCCTGGGTTCCATCCCCAGTACCGCAAAAAAAAAAAATGCTATCTATAGTACAGGAAAGGATAATTTTATAACACAATGAAGTAAAGGAAATTCTTTATCCTAGGACCAAACTGCACCTCTACATGGAAATGTACACTTAATGGAGCTAACCAAAATGATAAACTGTCAGATCTAAAGCGACTGCCAAAGATAAAAGACTGAGCCGGGCGTGATGGCGCATGCTTGTAATCCCAGTACTTGGGAGGCTGAGACCGCAAGATCCAGGTTCTCTGCCAGTCTCAGCTACCTAGTGAGGCCCTCCGCAACTTAGTGAGACCCAGTTTCAAAATAAAGAATAAAAAATAGAACTGGAGGTGTAGCTCGGAGGTAGAATGCCCCTGGGGTCCATCCCCAGCACCGCAAAAAAAAGACTGTTCACTTGTTTCTATTAAGAACAGGATTCAAAAGAACATGAAAGGTGTGCCATGTGAGATGCTGTTCTTGTTCTGGTTGCTTTATGTCCTGATGAAGTAAACCCTGTTACTACAGTAATTCCCTAAGTCATTGATCAGCATTTCTAAATAACCTGTAGTATAAAGAAAAACAGTAAAGCCAAGGCACTGTAATTACTCTTCCCCAAATTAATAAACCATTCAGAGCATGCTACCCCAAATTCCTCAGTATTCTACAACATAGAATTAGAAAACTATCATTTATTGATAGATTTAAGGTGTAATACAGGTTTCCAAAAATGTGGCAGTGAGAATACCAGCATAAAAAAGAGAAACTTGTGCTAAAAACAACCTGAATTCATCATTGGCAATATTACATAACAATCAAGGTCCTCACATACTAATGATTTCCACTTGTCTATATTGCCAACCTCCCATGCATCAAAAACACAAAACTAAGATTATCAAACTTGGGAAGCAATAAAGTACTCCATGAATTTTAAGATCATAGTATTACGAAAGTTTGGGAGATTTGCAAAATATATCCTAATCATCCATGTGTTGTACAATATCATTTCTAGTCATTTTTGCAGTGATCATTAAAGAACAGATTTACAAGTTTATATAGCAGGGCATCTGGGTTCAACACAAAACTTTTACAAACTTTAGGTAAATACAGGTTTCATGAGACACTGCTAACACTTATTAAATAAAATTCCAAAACTTGGAAAGCAAATAAAGACAAGACAACTAAGAAGCATTTTCCACCATTTACTCTTGTTATCAAAAATAGTTCAACTCTTCTTGCAAAACAAAAACAAAATAGTACATACTGGACACGTACATCACATTTTTCTTCCTATGGCTTTAGCCCACCCCCACCCCACCGAGAGAGACCAAAAAAAAAAAAAAAAAAAAAAAAAGCCCAACAACAACAAAAACAACTCTACCTGACCACATTCACAGAAAATGACACCAGGATACACTACAAAACAGAAGGAGGTGTCATCTGCTCTGTGTCCAAAGGTTTCTTCTCCATGTCTTGTTCTAGGCGAGTAACCATCATTGAACATGCTGTGTGCCAAATCAAAACAGAACTTCTACGTATGTCGGATCTCACTAGAGATGGTGAACGTAGTAGAAATGGAAACTTTTCCAGCAGTATTTTTCTTTAAATAAGCACTGTCAAAGCAGCAACTCTTCTTTTAAGTCATCAGATTATTCTTTTACACCTAGCCAGTCCTTGTTTAACTCGGGCTGTGCTCTTTCAAGCAACTGACTAGATTTCCCTTCAACAGAATGTCTTCCCAGTAAAAATCAGAGGGAAGAAGTACATTGAAACTGAAACAGTTTGTGCTTTACATGCAAAAGATCGTCTAAAGGAAATCCTCCTAGCATCAAACCTACCTTATGCACAGGCTTCATAGAAAGGCATATAATTATGGGGCCTCAAAAAGAAGCCTTCATAATGAATAGCACCCTAAAAAAAATAGGAGCATATTCAAAATAAAGTCTGTGGCAAATAGAAGAAACAGAAATCAAAGCAGCGGCCAGTGGAAATAAGTGTAACGCATAAATCTGGATTAAGTCTAGGGGCATTATTCCAAAATTATTTAAAATC
The DNA here is from genome assembly GCA_004027655.1 of Graphiurus murinus. Lineage (NCBI taxonomy): Eukaryota > Metazoa > Chordata > Mammalia > Rodentia > Gliridae > Graphiurus > Graphiurus murinus. The sequence continues at coordinate 18,368 of PVLC010007912.1, read as the reverse complement.
CCAATTTCTACATAAAATTTTTTTTATAATTTTTAAAAAAAATTGTCACATACTACATAGTCTAAACTCAATTACCTTCAGAATAAAACTGCTCGCTTCATTTATCCAATTAGAACATTGCTCAAAGTGAAGGAAGGATTTAGAATGTTTTCCCTAGAAATGAGTCAGACTTAAAGGGGCTCAACGCATAAAAAGTTTGGTAGCATAAACAGTTAAACATTTGCGGTCTACCAGAATTTGTTCAACTTTTCTAAAAGACAGATTTATTAAACATTCTAATGAGGGGCAAATTTTCTTTCATAATACTGCTGATTTTAAGAACTGCTACATACACCAGTAGCCAATTTTCATGATCAGAAATGGTATGATGTCAGCACAAAGGTTGAGCTGGACACATCAGCTTTCCAACAGGAGAAACATCAATGTGGCATCGGAAGGCAGCACTGAGTCTCCTGAATAAACTAATGGCTACTTCTCCACAAAAAAATTAGCACAATCTTTATGAACTGACTAGATACCACTTCCTTACATTGAATCAAAAACTTTGATTATGCACAAAGCATGACCATAAACAATGAGGTTAATGTTACTTTCCTTGCCAAAGTTCATTTTGTATAAATCAGTTGCATCAGCATTTGTTCTCAAACTATGAGGTTCTGTAAGAACTAAGGACATACAGTTGTAGGGTTACTCCTCCATTATCTGCAAACTATTTCCCCGACACTAACACATATAACTTATCAATGAAAACACTTGATACAAGTGATCTATATGCAGGAGCTCCGGCAAGTTACACCAACAGAACCATAGCTGCCGTAAAACTGAAGCTATTTCCCTACCAGCGGTAGGTTTAAAGACCCACTGATTTAACAGTCGAATCTCATGTCTATAGCTTCATCCAAACTTTTATCGTCGTGTGTACTGGCAGCTAAAAACGTCGTTACTGGGGACCCTGTGACATTAATTACACTGGTGCTGGTACTAGCGTTACGCACAGCAATGCTAGTCACATTAATGCCCAAGGTGAGCCTGGTTTGCTCCAAGGCCTTTTCTGGCACGGCAAATGCCTCCAGCTTCTTCTCCCCATTGGCCATATAGGAGTTTTGGCAGCCACGACATATACAGTCTAAGCAGGCTTTGCGGTTAGAGTAGCAAGGGCAGCGCTGGCCGCGGCACGTAAGAACACTTGGATTTTGAGTAGCTCGCCCACATTTACAACCTTTCTTTTCCTGGGGCTTTTTGTACACGGTCTTGGTAGGACTTCCCGGCATAAAATGATGACTAGGAATCTTTTCCTTTACTGCTTTGTCTTTTTTAAGAATACCTGGCTTGGTTTTAGAGTGTGATTTCTTGGATCCATGTTCATGACTCTTTTTCATGCTTTTAGTAGATAAAAGTACAGTTTTGCTGATTTTGGGTGTCGTGCCTCCATTGGGAACAGTTGCTATAGGCTGAAGAGAAATTTTGCTCTCCCGTTTCACTGTCACGGGAGCAGACGCCCCCAGCGTTGGGCCTCGGATAATGGTAGAAATTGGAAGTGGCTGAACCTTCTCACTGTCGCTTTCTGATCTGGATCGTTTTCTATTCAATTTCGCTACCTTCGGAGTTGCTGCTGTGCATGACAGCCCATGAAGTGCAGGGCTGGTGGACATAAAAACGTTATGGCTAAGAGACTGGGAGGAAAGCTGCAAAAAAGGTCCATTGGATACAGTGGCTTCCAAGTTAGGCTGCAAATTAGGACAACAAACCTCTGTATTTGAAACAGTTTCTAAGCTGCGGAGAACCTCCTCAACACTCAGTAACAGAGAGTCACCAGGTTTTATATCTTCGCTGAAGCTGCAGATATCGATGCCTGTGGAGCATAAGTCAGTGGCTACCGAGTCACACACAGGGGGCAGGCTGTCGGACAGATCCTCAGTCTTTAGGTCAACAGTATTACACACGTCAATCGCATTCGAATGCTCGGGTGAAGGAATATTTATACCAAATCTATCTATTGAAAGCCCGTTGTAAGTAGGCAAACCATTGATAACAGAACTGCCGATAGCAATGCTGAGGGTGCCCTCAGACATGGGAGATAAACTAGCCTGCGGATCTGCCGCGGGCTCCGAGGTGGAAGGTAAAGGGGAATGTGTCAAACACAACGTGAAGGAGGAATCCGAGGGCTTCTCTGTCTCCTCGCAAAACAAAGACCCATCGTTAAGCAAAGCCAAAATATCAGAAGAACAGTCGACTGCCTCTATTATATCCCGTGCCAGTGTAGTCTGTGTTATATATTCACAGAGCTTTTTGTAGCAGTTCACTAGGATGCTTAACTGCTTGTTCTCCTCAAACTGCTCATAGTCTTTGCACCAGCTACACGAAGGTTTCATCATCATTTTCTTGCCTTTACAAGTTTTGCAGACATAGTGTTGGCAGGTGGAGTTGGTGGGTGCAATAGGATCTTGTAGCAAATGTCCTAAGTGGAAAAAGAAGGAAAACAAAGATTTTAGTAAAATAAATTAAGTTTCACATACTAGAGTTTCGCATGATACTAATCCATCAAAACTGAAATGGATCAAACTCACCAGACCAAATAAAACAAAAAGTATCAGAAACAGAAAGCTGCCAGGTGTGGTGGTGCACGCTTGTAATCCCAGTACTTGGGAAGCTGAGACAGGAGGATCACAGGTTCGCGGCCAACCTCAGCAAACTAGTGAGACCCTGTTTCCAAACAAAGAATTAAAAATAGGGCTGGAGGTATAGTAGCTCAGAGGTAGAATGCCTCTGGGTTCAATCCCTAGTACTGCAAAAAAAAAAAAAAAAAAAAAGGCTACTCAATAGCAATTCATTTCCATGTCATATTCCTCATTCTTTTATCTCAAACCAGAATCTTCCTTATTCTGTCTTTCCCCAAAAACTACACATTCCAGTCCACCACAGACTCAAGGTCAGCCTCAGCAATTTAGTGAGACCTTGTTCAAAAATAAAAAGGATTGGGTAAAATAAAAAGCTCAGAGGAAGAATGCCCCTGGGTTCAGTCCCAAGTACATACGTACGTACGTACATACATACATAAATACCCTATACATATGAATCAGGAATGGAAAGCAAAATTCAATCCCTGTTTACAACCACCACAACCACCACCCCCAACAATCAACTGTTCCTTGGTTCCCAACTCAGGCAAATGATTCCTGGTTAACCCAAAGCAGTACCTCTTTTTGCATAAATCATACAAAGAATTTTCTCTGACCAGAACAGAAATTAGGAAGCAACCAAAAGGAAAATCTACAAATATTTGGAAATTAAATTTATACCCAAGTAATCCATAAGTCAAAGAGATCAAAAGGAAAATTAAACATGTCAAAACTTGAGCTGGGTGGCACATGCTTGTAATCCCAGTACTTGGGAGACTGAGATAGGAGGATCGCAGGTTCAAGGCCAGCCTCAGCTACTTCATGAGGCCCTACGCAACTTAGTGAGATCCTGTTTCAAAATAAAAAATAAAATAGGGCTGGGGGTAGAATGCCTCTGGGTTCAATCCCCAGTCCCACCCCCCCCCAAAAAAGCTAATCTGAAGAAGTGCCCACTACCCACTAACCAAAGTTGAGAAAAACTGAGCATGCATAAACGCAATGGATTTAAACACATCTAAAATGTTCAAGTTAAGATTTTATTTAAAAAAAGAGAAAGCCAGGTGTGGTGGCACACACTTGTATTCCCAGTACTTGGGAAGCTGAGACAGGAGGATCGCAGGTTTGTGGTCAGCCTCAGTTATTTAGTGAGGCCCTCCACGACTTTAGTGAGACACTGTTTCAAACTAAAGAATTAAAAATAGGGATGGGGTGTAGCTCGGAAGTCAAATGTCCCTGAGTTCAAGCCCCAATGTCACAAAAAAAAAAAAAAAAAAAGAAAACAAAACAAAATTTCAGGATGCTAGTAAACCAGCTTATTGGTTTAAAAACTAATAAAAAGCAATAATCAAGTATTTGTTTTGATTTAACTATGCAATATCACCAATTAACCAAACTGTGGATGAGAAGTTTCTCTTCACAGGAATAATCCAGATAAATGAAGAATGATATAATTTGAATAGTTCTGTTTTGTAAGCCCTTATGGTTTTCAAATGATCCAAGCTAAATGCTAGGTAACTAAGGACTATCGCTGCTCCTTGCCTTAATTGCACCACTGATCTTCTCACAAATCAGGTCAATCAAAACCTCCCCTAAACTGGGCTGCGATGGAAGTTCTCCATGTGACAGAAGGATCACAGGTTGGCAGCCAGCCTCAGCAATTCAGGGAGGCCCTCAGCAACTTAGTGAGACTGTTTCAAAATGAAAAATAAAATAGGAGCCAGGCGTGGTGACACACACTTGTAATCCCAGTACCTGGGAGGCTGAGACCGGAGGATCTAGGTTCGCGGCCAGCCTCAGCTACTTAGTGAGTCCCTCCAGAACTTAGTTTCAAAAATAAATAAAAATTAGGACTAGGAGTGTGGCTCGGAGGTAGAATGCCCCTGAGTTCAATCCCCAGTACCACAAAAAAATAATAATAATAAAATAGGGCTAGGGGTGTAGCTCATAGGTAGAACGCCCCAGGGCTCAATCCCCAGAATCACAAAAATAAAAAAATAAAACTTAAAAGCCTTCCCTAAACTTCCAAGCACCTTAACCCATTTTGTATCATCACCCCAAACACCATATTTGCCCAATATCCTATTTATAGGATAACTTATATATGTAAGATACCAGTGTCCTATTTGTAGGACAATCTGTATCTTCATTCTTTTTTTTTTTTTTTTCCTTTTTTTTTTTTTTTTTTTTTGCGGTACTAGGGATTGAACTCAGGGGCATTCTACCTCCGAGCTATACCCCCAGCCCTATTTTTTATTCTTTATTTTGAAACCGAGTCTCACTAGGTAGCTGAGGCTGGCCGCGAACCCGGATCCTCTGGTCTCAGCCTCCCAAATGCTGGGATTACAAGCGTGCGCCACCACTCCCAGCTTTATATCTTCATTCTTAATGATAGCAAAGGACATATAAGCTCTAGATTATGATTTCCAATCTATTTTAATGCATCTGTTTCGATTTTGTTGAAATAGTTGCAGAATTGAACATTTGGGACTTAATGAGTTAAGCTTATACTCTACACATCTCAGTATTCTTCTTAGGGGTCTTAGGAGAGTCCTCATGCCTACTGTTGAGAACTGAAAATAGGAAAGAAAACAAAAACTCCCTGATTCCACCACTGATGAGTTTTCTAAGAACTTCCATTACCTGGTCTCATAAAAACCTGCTGTATTGCCCAACCATTCCCCAATACAAACATTTAAAATTCTAATCTACCTTAGCCGGGCGTGGTGGCGCACGCTTGTAATCCCAGCATTCGGGAGGCTGAGACCGGAGGATCCGGGTTCGCGGCCAGCCTCAGCTACCTAGTGAGGCCCTCCGCAACTTAGTGAGACTTGGTTTCAAAATAAAGAATAAAAAATAGGGCTGGGGGCGTAGCTCGGAGGTAGAATGCCCCTGAGTTCAATCCCCAGTACCGCAAAAAATAAAATAAAATAAAATAAAATTCTAATCTACCAATAAAGATGCCTTAGGCAAACTTTTTCTAAAGCACTCACCTAACCACCCTAACCTTCTAAGGCTTCCCAGAGTTTCTTTAAGTCTCACCATGAGGGCAGCTCCAGGGAGGTGAGGAGAAAGTGATTCATGGGCTATGCTAAGTTGCAGAGGATCTCACTAGGTAAAAACATCCCTGGGTGCAATCCCCAATACCATCAAGAAAGTACGTGTATACACACACACACACACTCGTTTGAACGAGATCCACAGCACCAAAATAAACTGTGTCTAGGTCTCAAATCAGCTTCTGCCTGATAGGCACTCCTTTGTGTAAAAAAGAAGGCAAACTGCCGGGCGTGGTGGCGCAAGCTTGTAATCCCAGCATTTGGGAGGCTGAGACCGGAGGATCTGAGTTCGCGGCCAGCCTCAGCTGCTTAGTGAGGCACTCCGAAACTTAGTGAGACCCGGTTTCAAAATAAAGAATAAAAAAATAGGGCTGGGGATGTAGCTCGAAGGTAGAACGCCTCTGAGTTCAATCCCTAGTACCGCAACAAAAAAAAAAAAAAGAAGGCAAACTAACTATATAGGTGAATCCGTCTATTTTGAACAAAGCAGTTAGTATGCACTCACTCAAAACATTTTAAAAGTTCCATACTATAAATTCAATGCTGACCTGCAATCACTTCTGCATCAAGTTTGAGTCTCCATTCTAACAGTGGGGTATTTAACCCCATGAATATTTCAACCTTAATGAGAGAAACTAAGTTGGAGAACAGGTTTGAGGAGAGAGGCAAAAAACAAAACTTGTAACAAATGATTGGCAAAATATGTTAATTACTAAAAAAACAATCCTGGCTGGGCTTGTAATCCCAGTACTTGGGAGGCTGAGACACAAGGATCGCAGCCAGCCTCAGCTACTTAGTGAGGCTCTCTGCAACTTAGTGAGACCCTGTTTCAAAATAAAGAATGAAAAATAGGGCTGGGGATATAGCTCGGAGGTAGAATGCCCCGGGTTCAATCCTGTGTACCGCAAAATACATACATACATACATACATACATACATATATATATATATATAAAAAATAATCCCGAGCGCTGGATATGACAATATGATAAAACAAGGATGCAAAAACTATAAAGTAAGCTGTAATGTGGACAAGCCAGAAACCAACAACACAATAAAGAACCAGAACCTCATCTTAAAGTTTATGTGGCAGGAACATGGTGCTGCAGGACGTAATCAAGGTATTTGGGAGGCTGTAACAGGAGGATCACAGGCTGCAGGACAGCCTCAGCTTCAAAGTGACGCTCTCAGTAACCCAATGAGACCCTGTTTTAAAACAATAAAATAAAAAGGGCTGCAGGTGTAGCTCAAAGGTAGAATATACCTCTAGGTTCAAAAATTACAGTTTATGTGGAAAAGAAATGATCGCAATGAAAATAATTTTGGTAAAATGAAAACAAGAAAGAAAAATGGTTGGAATGTTCTGTAGGGGGAAAAAATGATCAAAGGATTAAAACTACCTTAATGGCTTAACTTTGGCCTTTAACAAAAATGCATAATTTAAATCTAATTTATAGGCAAAAAAAAAAAAGCATTTTTCAGAATCCTAACACTGTGTTGACTACCATCCCCTCCACAGAATTCCTTCTTTTTGGTCTTGGTAATGTCTCTATTAGCAAGGACTATCTAACCAATAACCTCAAATAATAGAATTTTACACAAACCTCATTTACTGTTGAGATGACAAGTAACTGAGTTAGTGAACATTAACCAATATTATCAAACTAAAAAATGCATTCAAGATAGGTGCTGGTGATGATTAAAACCATCCTACCAAGCCAGGCGTGGTGGCGCACGCTTGTAATCCCAGCATTCGGGAGGCTGAGACCGGAGGATCTGGGTTCGCGGCCAGCCTCAACTACCTAGTGAGGCACTCCACAACTTAGTGAAACTCGGTTTCAAAATAAAGAATAAAAAATAGGGCTGGAGGTGCAGCTCAGAGGTAGAATGTCCCTGAGTTCAACCCCCAGTACCACAAAAAAAAAAAAAAAAACCATCCTACCATTTGTCCAAAAGAATTCTTGGAGAACAGATTTTTGAGCAGGGGCAGAGGACACTGGGGATTGAACCCAGGGGCATACTAAAGCCAAACTACACCCGTAGCCCTTTTTATTTGGAACCAGGGTCTCACTAAGTTGCTGAAACTGGCCTCAAAGCTGCAATCCTATCTCAGCCTCCCAATACTGGGGTTACACAGGTGCATCACCACACCCAACTAAGACTAGAATTTTAAAAAGTCAATAAATCCACAAGAGCCGGGCGTGGTGGCACACGCTTGTAATCCCAGCATTCGGGAGGCTGAGACCGGAGGATCCGAGTTCGCGGCCAGCCTCAGCTACCTAGTGAGGCACTCCACAACTTAGTGAAACTCGGTTTCAAAATAAAGAATAAAAAATAGGGCTGGGGGTATAGCTCGGAGGTAGAATGCCCGAGTTCAATCCTCAGTACCGCAAAAAAAATAAAAAAAAAAAAGAAATCCACAAGAAGCAGAACCAGGTGGCACATGCTTGTAACCCCAGTGCTTGGGAGGCTGAGACAGAAGGATCACTCACAGGCTCGAAGTCAACCTCAGCAACTCAGCAAGACCCTCATCAACTTAGTGAGACCCTATTTTAGAATAAAAAATAAAACAGAGCTGGACATGGTGGCACACACTTGTAATCCCAGTATTCGGGAGGCTGAGACAGGAGGATCACATGATCACACACACACACACACACACACACACACACACACACACACACAGGTAGGCACAATGGTGAATACCTGTAATCCCAGTATTTGGGAGGCTGAGCCAAGAGGATCAAGGATTTGGAGCCAACCGCAGTAACTTAATGAGGCCCTCGGCAACCTAGTGAGAATTTGTTTCAAAATAAAAAATACAACAAGGATGGGAGTGAAGCTGAGAGGTAGAATGCCCCCTGAGTTCAATCCCCAGTACCACACGCACATACAAAAAAGAGAACATCCCTTTCATCAGCTATTCCTTTCTACATAGTCCAGATAATTCTACTGACCATCTAATTATATCTACAGTCATATATACAGAAGGAAAAAAAACCAACACATACAGGCTTAACAGCATCAAACCGTTGCCAACCAAACCACACTGCTGTGAAACTCTTGGATCCAGGACAGCACGGTAACTTAACCAATGACAAAACATTTGACTGGATGGTGACAAGTTGGCACACTAGATCTTGGAAAGGCACTCTCAAGTGCTACAGAAAGAAAAATTCCAAATATTTTGTCCAGGAATGTAGTCTTGGATTCTAACTGGCAAATCTTTCTTGCACCATGAGGATAAGGCTTTTTTTTAAAAGATCCAATCTAACCACATTTATTTCAAATATATTTCTTATTTTTTCACTTTCTATGTATGACCAAACCTTATCTATCTATACATACGTGTATATATATACATGCATATACATATGTGTATATATAGACGGACGTACACACACACACACACACACACACACACACATATGAGACCATCGTAACCAGCTTTGTATTTTAGAATATCTCAAATTAAGAAAGGCCAACAAGAGCCAGGCAAAATAGAGCATACCTTAATCCCAGAATTTGGGAGGCTGAGACAGAAGGACTGCAGGTTGGATGAGAGCCTCAACAACTTGGCGAGACTGGTTTCAAAAATTTTTTTAAAAGGCTGAGGGTGAGCTGGGAATGGTGGCACACGCTTGTAATCCCAGTACTTGGGAGACTGAGACAGGAGGATTGCAGGTTTGTGGCCAGCCTTAGCTATTTAGTGAGACCCCCTGTAACTTAGTGAGACCCTGTTTCAAAATAAAGAAGAAAAGCCGGGCGTGGTGGCACACGCTTGTAATCCCAGCATTCGGGAGACTGAGACTGGAGGATACCGGTTCACGGCCAGCCTCAGCTACCTATTGAGGCACTCCGCAACTTAGGGAGACCCTGTTTCAAAATAAAGAATAAAAAATAGAGCTGGGGGTATAGCTCGAAGGTAGAATGCCCTTGAGTTCAATCCCCAGTACCACAAAAAAAATAAAGAAAGAAAGAATAAAAATAGGCCTGGGGCTGGCCGTGGTGGCTCACACTTGTAATCCCAGCATTTTAGAGGCTGAGACTGGAGGATCCGGGTTCTCGGCCAGCCTCAGATACCTAATGAGGCACTCCGCAACTTAGTGAGACACCGTTTCAAAATAAAGAATAAAAAATAGGCCTGGGGCTATAGCTTGGAGGTAGAATGCCAGAGTTCAATCCCTAGAACCGCAAAAAAATAGGGCTAGGGCTATAGCTCAGAGGTAGAATGTACCCGCGTTCAACGTTCAGTCCTTAGTAATGAAAGGAAGGGAGGTAGTAAATCCAGCAGGCCAACAGGGGACCAGAAGAACAAGACAGGAACACTCCTTTGATTTATAAAAATTAGTAAGAATGAGGCAGCACAACACTAACAATGAAGGGGAGCCATTTATATGTCAAGATTGTTGTTCCATCCCAAAACTTTTCTTTTTTGAGGAGGACGGAAACCAGGGGATTTAACCTCTGAGATACATCTGAGCCCTGTTTTACTTTACTTCTTTATTTTGAAACAAAGTCTCACTAAATTGCAGAAGGCCTAACTTATGTTGCTGAGACTGGATGAGAATCTGCAATCCTCCTGCCTCAGCCACCCAAGTACTGGGATTAAAAGCCTGGGCCACCATGCCTGGCTTCCCATCCCACAACGTCTTAATGATGGATTTCCTTTATGTTTATAACTACACAAATGAATCATTGTTTTATTAGTACATGATGTTATCACTCAACATTTACCTGAATATTTCTTATAAACAGGAAAAACTGGATTTTTTTTGGGGGGGGGGGTACTGGGGATTGAACTCAGGGACATTCTACCTCTGAGCTATACCTCCAGCACTATTTATTATTCTTTATTTTGAGACAGGGTCTCACTAAGTTGCGGAGTGCCTCACACTAAGCAGCTGAGGCTGGCCTCGAACTCGGATCCTCAAGTCTCAGCCTCCCAAATGCTGGGATTACAAGCGTGCGCCACCACGCCCCGCAAAACTGGACATATTAAAACCTTTAAAGTTTAACAAACTGCTTTGTTACAAATCCAAAACAATTGTTTGAGGACATTTTGTTTTGTGTAAGATATATATGTGTGTGTATACATACATCTTACACAAAATAAGTATATATAAACATACAAATACATAATATACACACACACACACACTGAGGAGTGAATACAGGGGCATTGTATCTCCAAGCTACACCCCAGCCCTATTTTATTTTTATTTTGAAACAAGGTCTCATTAGGTTAATGAGTCTCTACTTGCTGAGGCTGTCCTGGAACCTATGTTCCTCCTATCTCAGCTTCCCAAGTATTGGATTTACATCCATGCCCAGCTCAGACAATTTTAAAGTTAGTGTTACAGGTGTCCAGTTCCAGCCAGGCATGGTGGCGCACGCTTGTCATCCCAGGCCTCACTAAGTAGCTGAGGCTGGCCATGAACCTGGGGTCCTCCAGTCTCAGCTTCTCTAGTACTGGGATTACAAACAAGCATGTGCCCCAACGCGCAGCTTATTTAGGGTCTCACTGAGTTGCTAAGGACCTCTCTGAGATGCTGAGGCTGTCCTCGAACTTGCAATCCTCCTGTTTCAGCCTCCAAAATACTGGAGTACAGGTGTGTACCATCACGCCCAGCTTCCCTGTTTCTTAAAGCTGTGACTATATAGGTTTACAATGCCAAAATGTGACAATTCTATGATTTTATGGCTGTATCTACAATGAATCTTTTGTACGAATATCCATAGTTGCTTAATAGGTATAGGAGAGTTGTGTTCTATTTTGTATGTCACAACTTTCAGTAAAAGTTACAAAACAGAGTCCAATAAAAGCTTGAATATTTCACTCACCCCATTTTTCATGCATTCCAATTTATACACACACCCTACCCTTTTCTATTTCCTTCTAAAATAAAGCTACCTCTTGTCCAATGATCTGTTCCCATCCTCATTCAACTGCCTGCTAAACTTTATCCATACCTTCTTTCTTGCTTCTACCTTCAACTGTCCTTCCATAAACAGCAGCAATTAACCTGTTGTTATTAACGTTATTAATATGAAGTCTCTCTTCAGAATCAGTCTTCTTTTTTTTTTTTTTTTTTTTTTTGCGGTACTGGGATTGAACTCAGGGGCATTCTACCTCCAAGCTACACCCCCAGCCCTACTTTTTATTCTTTATTTTGAAACCGGGTCTCACTAAGTTGCGGAGTGCCTCACTAGGTAGCTGAGGCTGGCTGCGAACCCGGATCCTCCGGTCTCAGCCTCCCGAATGCTGGGATTACAAGCGTGCGCCACCACGCCAGGCCCCAGAATCAGTCTTCTATTAGCAGACAAAAATTGCTAACTTCAAGCCGGGCGTGGTGGCAGCGATGAGCCTTTTTTTTTTTTTTTTTTTTTTTTTTTTTTTTTTTTTTTTTTTTTTTTTTTTTTTTTTTTTTTTTTTTTTTTTTTTTTTTTTTTTTTTTTTTTTTTTTTTTTTTTTTTTTTGCAGTACTGGGGATTGAACCCAGGGGCATTCTACCACCGAGCTCCACCCCCAGCCCTATTATCTATTCTTTATTTTGAAACAGGGTCTCACTAAATTGTGGAGGACCTAAGTAGCTGATGCTGGCCGCAAACCTAGATCCTCTTGCCAAGTACTGGGATTACAAGCGTGCGCCACCACGCCTGGCTAGTCTTTTCCCTTTTGAAACTTATATATGGCGCCAAAGTTTGAAACCCCTCTACACATCCTTTACTGTGTTCTGCCTATGAAGTCATTTTAACCATCTGTCTATCGTTAACTACCGAATCTGTGCCTCCAGCTCAAATCTTTCAACCCTGAACTTGAGACCCACAGGTCTACTGCCTACTCAGTGGCATCTTCTTTCAGGGGAGGGAAAGTACTGGTACTGGAGACACTGGGGATTGAACCCAGGGCACTCTACCTCCGAGATACACCCCCACCCCTTTTTTATTTTGAAACAGGGCCTGGCTAACTTGCTGAGACTAGCCTCGAATCTGCAATACTTGTGTCTTAAGCCTCCCAAGTAATGAAGTATAGGTGTGTGCCACCACATCAGCGTCATCTCTTTTGATAACCCACAGAACTCAAGTTTAACATAACAAATATAGACTGATCTTCTCTGAAGCCCTTCTTCTGTATTACTTATTCTCTTGGATGCTAACACCATCGTTCACTCAAAAACCAGACACCTTAAAACTCTTCATTCCACATTCAGCCAGCCTCCCTGCATGCAGCGTCTCAATCTGCCAGCTGAACCTTTCAGATTTTATTCCTAGAGCAGTCCTGCCTTAGCTCAGCCCTCCTCACTTCTCATTCTGAACACTGCCTCAGCCCATCCTCCACACTGCCACCAATGATCTTCCTGAACAGTTGAGTCTGGCCAGGCCTGGTGGCACAGACCTGCAAACCCAGCACTTGGAAGGCTGAGACAGGAAGATCACAGGTTTGAGGACAGCCTCAGCAAGTGAGACTCATCAACCTAGCAAGATTTGTTTCAAAATAAAAATACAATTTTTATTCCACAATTGAGGTGGAATGCCCCAGGGTTCACTCCCTAGTGCCAATAAACAAACAAACAAGTAAAACACTAGCTTGGCTATTTACCTTTTCAAAACCTTTCGAGCAGTCTTTAATCCACAATCTCTGGGATGATATATAAGGCCTTCCAGAATCTGGTCCCTCGCTACTGTCCTCCCCACCTCAAACCCTGTATTACTAAGCTTTCTCTAAAAACTTCATATTCCATTCTCACCAACCACTGACCATTATAAAACATGCAATGCTAAGCCAGGCTTGGTAGCCCATGCCTGCAATCCCAGCATTTGGGAGGCTGAGACAGGACGAGCACAGGTTCGAGTATAACCTCAGTAAGTAGTGAGACTTTCAACCTAGCAAGATCCTGTTTCAAAATAAAAATTTAAAAAATAGAGCTGGATGCCAGGTGTGGTGGTGCACGCTTGTAACCCCAGCATTTGGGAGGCTGAGACCGGAGGAACCGGGTTCGAGGCCAGCCTCAGCTACCTAGTGAGGCACTCCGCAACTTAGTAAGACCCTGTTTCAAAATAAAGAATAAAAAATAGGGCTGGGGGTATAGCTCAGAGGTAGAATGCCCCTGAGTTCAATCCTTAGTACCAAAAAAAAAAATAGAGCTGGGGGTGTTGTACCTTGGTGGTAGAATGCACTGGATTCAATCTCCAGTATCAAAAAAACAAACATGCAAAGCTTACTAATTCCCCTGCAATTGCTCCTCCTAGAATGTTCTTCTTCCTTCCTTACATGATAAACTTATTCTTCAAGAATCAATTCAAATATGGCCTTCAAAGGAAAGCTTAATTCTCTCCCCTCAATGGATTCAAAACCAGTTCTTTACACATTCTCCTATTAAAGCACTATCACATTACATTATCATTGTCTCACTCAAGGCCAGAAACTTATTTATCTCTGTATCTGCACCACTCCTGAAGCCCTGTGGCCCAGGCCTATCATCCTGATACTTGGGAGGCTGGGACAGGTTCGAGGTCAGCTTGCATGTGAAAGATACTGCTCCAAATTAAAAAGGCCTGGCAAGCCGGGTGTGGTGGCGCACGCTTGTAATCCCAGCATTCGGGAGGCTGAGACCGGAGGATCCGGGTTCGCGGCCAGCCTCAGCTACCTAGTGAGGCACTCCGCAACTTAGGGAGACCCGGTTTCGAAAAATAAAGAATAAAAAATAGGGCTGGGGGTATAGCTCAGAGGTAGAATGCCCCTGAGTTCAATCCCCAGTACCACAAAAAAAAATAAATAAATAAATAAAATAAAAATAAAATAAAAAGGCCTGGCAGTTCAGCTCTGTAGTTCAATCCCAAGTATCAATAAAAAATTAAAAATTAAAAAAAAATAACTGCTGGCACGTAAACTGGCACCTAACACATGTGAATCAGTCATAAAACATTAGATTTGGGAGTGACCTTAGAATCACTTGTTCTGTAACCCCATTCTGACCAAGATAGACTTTCACGGATTATGCAAGTTGTAGGCAATGAGAAACAGAAACTGAGTCTACTGATTTCCAGCCTAGTATTCTTTTCATTTACCCAACACCATCTCTACTTCTGCTATTAAATCTGTAAAATGTACTGAGACAATCTGAGCTTCTTTCCACTTATCAAAAAAAAATGATTACTGAAAGTGAGCCATAGACGGCAACAATAACCGTAAGATATAAAAAACCTTTCTGTGGGAAAGAACAGGTACTAGCAATAATGGATAGTGACTAGGGAGGGAGGGTGAAAGGAAGGGGAGGATGTATTCTTCAAAATAGGTTTCTGTGAAACCTGTGATGGCATATGCTTATAATCCCAGCTATTCCTATAATCCTGACTACTTGGAAGGCTGAAGCAGGAAGTTCACAAGTTCAAGGCCAAATTAAAAAAAAAAAAAACAGGTTTGTGAAGGTAAAGAAATCCTTACTGCACAGAAACTAAAGCTGTAAGAGCCCTGCCTACATTCTAAATACACTAACCTCAATTTTAAACTTAGCTTCATATGAACGTAAGTATATGTTTTGTTTTGTTTTTTGCAGTACTGGGGATTGAACTCAGGGGCATTCTACCTCCGAGCTATACCCCCAGCCCTATTTTTTTTTTGATTCTTTATTTTGAAACTGAGTCTCACTAAGTTGCGGAGTGCCTCACTAGGTAGCTGAGGCTGGCCGAGAACCCGGATCCTCCGGTCTCAGCCTCCCGAATGCTGGGATTACAAGCATGCGCCACCACGCCTGGCTAAGTATATGTTTTTAAAAATTGTATTACCTTCTCACCCGGGCATGGTGGTACACGCTTGTAATCCCAATATTTGGGAGGCTGAGACTGGAAGATACAGGTTTGCAGCCAGCCTCAGCTACTTAGTGAGGCCCTCTGCAACTTAGTGAGACCCTGTTTCCAAATAAAGAATAAAATAAATAGGGCTGGAGGTGTAGCTCCGAGGTAGAATGCCTCTAGGTTCAATCCCCAGTACCGCCACCACCACCCCCAAAAAAGTTGGGGGTGTAGTTCAGAAGCAGAATGTCTCTAGGTTCAATCCCCAGTACCAAAAGGTAATAAATAAAATCGAAGAGAGTTCAAAAAGCAAAGCTCAAGCCAGGTGTGGGGGCGCATGCTTGTAATTCCAGTACTTGGGAGCTGAGAACAGAGGATCTGGGTTTGCTGCCAGCCTCAGGTACTTAGTGAGGCCCTCTGCAACTTAGTGAGACCCTGTTTCAAAATAAAGAATAAAAAATAAGGGCTGGGTGTGTGGCTCAGAGGTAGAATGCCCCTGGATTCAACCCCTAGCACTGCAAAAAAAAAAAAAAAAACTCAGACTACACACCTGTCCAATGATTTACATCATCGGAAATTTTAACTGAAGACTGTGTATATGTGTATATGTATAATATACTCCTTTATGACTTACATAATATGTATGTATACATTAAACCCATGATTGGACTAGTTTCCTTAAGTAATAACATTTCTGACACCATTCTTTACTTGTATGTATACTAAAAAAATATTCTACAAGAACCAGGCATGGTGACACACACTTGTAATCCCAGTATTTGGGAGGCTGAGACAGGAGGATTGCAGGTTCATCGACAGCCTCAGGTACTTAGTGTGTTTTTAAGGCTCAAACCCAAGCTGCATTCTTCGCAACTTAGTGAGACTGTTTCCAAATAAATACATAAAATAGGTCTGGGGGTGTAACTCAGAAGTAGAATACCCCTGGGTTCAATCCTCAGTAGCCCAAAAAAAAAGTTCTACAAGGAGCAATAAATCGATGTTGATAAATCCAAATATACCATTATGCCCTGCTCCTCTCCTGGTATGAGAGTAACTACAGCGTACAAAACATGAGTCATAATTCATTCAGCCTGGATCCAGACTACAGCCACATGAAGCATATATTAATAGTGGAAGAGTTTATTTCTCCCACTGATGTCAAGTCTGAGACAGGTCCTGATCAATAATCCTTCCATAATTCAGTCCATTCGTCTAAATATCCCATTCTCTACGGTGTTCACCTGAAGACTTAGCTGGGCATGGTGGCGCATGCTTGTAATCCCAGTACTTGGGAGGTTGAGACCAGATGATCTGGGTTCATAGCCAGCCTAAGCTACTTAGTGAGGCCCTCCACAACTCAGTGAGACCCTGTTTCAAAATAAAGAAAAAATGGGGCTAGGGGTGTAGTCCGGAGGTAGAAGGCTCCTGGGTTTCATGAAGAAGACGACGACGATGAAGAAGAAAAAATAGATTTTGGTGCACTGACATACACCTGTAATCCTAGTACTTGGGAGGCTGAGACAGGATTATTCCAGTTTCACGGCCAGCCTCAGCAATTTATTAAGACCCTGTTTCAAAATAAAAAGGGATGAGGTAAAGCTCAGAGGTAGAATACCACTGGGTTTAATCCCCAAAACCAAAAGGAGGGGAGGGACAAGCTGATCATTTTTACATCTCTGAATTTTAGCACCAAAACTAAAGATATCTTTCCAAACAATAACTAGTAGGATATCGTGTGTGTGTGTGTGTGTGTGTGTGTGTTAATAGGGATTGAACCCAGGGGCATCCTACCTCCAAGCTACACCCCCAGCCCTATTTCTTATTCTTTATTTTGAAACGGGGTCTCACTAAGTTGCAGAGTGCCTCACTAGGTAGCTGAGGCTGGCCTCGAACCCAGATCCTCTGGTCTCAGCCTCCCGAATGCTGGGATTACAAGCGTGCGCCACCATGCCCGGCTCCAGTCCTATTTTTTATTCTTTATTTTGAAACAGGGTCTAAGTTGCAGAGAGCCTCACTAAGTGGCTGAGGCTGGCAGTGAACCTGTGATCCTCCTGTCTCAGTCTCCCAAGTACTGGGATTACAAACATGTGCCACAACACCCTGCTAGTAGGTATCTTCTTGATACAGATAAGGAAATGGTCTCTGGAGTCAACTAAGAACAAAAACGACTAAACCTTAAAAATAAAGCTGGGCAAGATGGCTTGTAATCAAAGGACTTAGGAGGCTGGACATGTGGATCACAAGCTTGAAGCCAGGCCTCAGCAATTTAGCAAAGCCCTCTGCAATTTAATGTAACCCTGTTTCAATGTTTAAAAATAGGACTGTGGGTGTAAGTCAGATAGGATGTCTCCTGGGTTTGATCCCTAGTATCACCAAAAAGGGGAGGGGGTGGGGGAGAGGTACAGGTTCACCACCAGCCTCAGCAACTTAGTAAGACCCTGTTTCAAAATAAGAAATAAAATACGGCTGAGGGTGTAGCTCAAAAGTAGAATGCCCCTGAGTTCAATCCTCAATATAAAAAAAAAAAAGGCCATATGTATCCATTAATGAGTGAGCAAAAATAAACTGTTCTTTTTTTTTTGCGGTACTGGGGATTGAACTCAGGGGCATTCTACCTCCAAGCTACACCCCCAGCCCTACTTTTTATTCTTTATTTTGAAACCAGGTCTCACTAAGTTGCGGAGTGCCTCACTAGGTAGCTGAGGCTGGCCGCGAACCCGGATCCTCCGGTCTCAGCCTCCCGAATGCTGGGATTACAAGCGTGCGCCACCACGCCCGGCTAAAAATAAACTGTTCTTAGACAATTAAAATTGTGTTCTTGAGCCGGGCGTGGCGGCACACCCTTGTAATCCCAGCATTCGGGAGGCTGAGACCAGAGGATCCAGGTTCGCGGCCAGCC
>PVLC010007911.1:19828-61134 GCA_004027655.1 Graphiurus murinus | reverse complement strand
AAAAAAAAAAAAAAAAAAAAAAAAAAAAAAAAAAAAAAGATTTACTGAAATAGGAACCTTTATTGATGTTTTAAGCTAATTGTATATACTTAACCCTTAGTAAGCAACCAAAAATATCATAAGTATATCTCAAAAAGAAAGCATGACCCTTAAAAAAATGTATAGCGGGGCTCCGAGTGTAGCTCAGTGGTAGAGCACTTGCCTAGCATATGCAAGGGCCTGGGTTCCATCCCCAGCACCCCCTGCCCCGCCCCGCCACTTACAAAAAAACAGATCTGGGGCAAGTATTTGTGTAAAAAAGGAGGGAAGAAAACACTATGGGGGAACAAGTGGGGACTGACCCTGCACCACTCCGAGTCAGCCAATGATGGCTGGGTTCTCCAATGAGCTATGAAGGGGCAGGAGTGATGACTGCGCAGGGACTGAGTAAACAGAAATCCTACTCTGCAGCCAGGACCAAGGTGAGCCTATTTGGGAGAGGATTCTAATACGACACTTAGCTAGAACAGATGAGGAGGAGGACCGGGCCGTGTTCCTCTCAGGAAGGAAGTCCCTGTGATGGATCCAAAGACCACTTATGATCGAATCTAAATTGACTCTACAAGCAACTGGACTGCAGATGCTGCTTGTAGATCTCGTTACTTTAATCGAGATCTCTCCACGTTCCCTGCTCCTCATAGAAGGTCTTATGGGAGAAGAGTGGAATGCAAGCCCAGAATATATCATCAGCTGTTTTGTGCCAGACTGAATTTCTTCAGTTTATATTTAGAATACTTAGGTTGGCAAGACACTCTGAAAAAACATACACTGAAGTAGCTCTTGTATAAATTACAGTACATCAGTGTCACACAAATCACCCAAACTAAAGAATCTTAAGAATTTTATTTATAAGTTATACTTTTAAAAATCAAAAAGGAAAACACAGAGAAACACAGGAGAATTTTTACAGTCGACTTCTTCCCTCTTTAAATCAACAAGAGATTTCGAAAATACACATTTCCATCTTCTTTATTAATTAAAAAATTAAAATATGTCCATCTGTTTTTGCTGTATGGATTGATGGCATCTCTTTTTGGGATTTCTTCCTAGACTAGGAAATAAAAATCACCTTTGAAGACGTACTCCTTCATTCTGCTCCGTTAAAGGGAATATCATAGTCCCCCTTATTTACTGGCAAACAGTTGTATATTTCATGTATGATTTCAAGTGTTTCATTGGCAATCTGTGACAAACTGTAAAATTTGCCACCTCTCCCCAGAACAGCTTATGAGATCTGTCATCTATCTTTGTAATTTACATGAACCTTAATTACGAATCAATACTACGTTATGAATAGAGGTGTTCATCCTTACTGTTTTCAGCGCTTGGTGGGCAATACCACTCCCACCTAAAATGGTATCCCTCTCCCCTGGAGCTGTCTTCAGTCTGGTCGCCCCGTGCATAGGTGCACAAAGACATTTTGCTTGATCTGACGGTCAAGTTATAAGGAAATGATGCATGAGCTGAGGATTTTTTACATTGCAAATCAGCAAGGATACTCTTGCTGGAAAAAATGAAATTCTCTTGAGACCATTGGTGACTGACACTATATTTTATCTGCACACTGGAACAACACACTTATCAAATGAAAGAGAAGAAGAAAAATTACAAGAGATTTGATCTCCTTTATGGCTTCTAATAGTAAAATACACTGTATGATTAATGAACCTGTCAGTTGTAATGGGAAGAATATGTAACAAGTAACTGTGCATTACTCGTTTGTGATTTTATCTTTTATAAATTCAGCCATGTGTAGTGTGATAAGATTAACTCTTTCCAATTTTAAGGTAATGCTGGAAAGTAGGTTGAAATCTGAGTCTGTTCTATTTTTGCCTCTCTGTCAATTGATAATGTGACTGCTAAGAACACATTTCCTTCAATCGATAATTACTCAATTAGCAGCTTATTAAGTTTATATGTCAATAAATTTCATTACCAGGTATTTGAGGAAGGGGAAAAAATACCCTGGCACTCTTAGTGGATGCAATATTTCTATGAGGAAATTTATTTTTTAAATGTGTCCTTTGCTGGATTTATTAGCTTATATAATATTCATAGAATTCAAGCCTAGACATACAGCTACCATTACTCAGAAATGTATGCAAGGCTTAAGTTACGAAGCATAAGTTACTGAAAATATCATTTCAGGATCAGATGTATTATAAAGCGAAAGAAAGAGGGAGGGAGGGGAAAGGAGGAAGGGCAGAAAGAAGAGACAGCAGAAAAGAGGGGAGGAGAGGAGAGGAAAGGAATGGTCGGAATGGCTGAGGAGGGAATAGAAGCCAGCTGCACCAGCAGCAGAGGGTATGGAGGAAGGGCCGACAGGAGAGGCAGGGTAGGACAGTGTGATCTTCTAAAGAGTCTCCATGTCTGCCTCTTGCTCTGAACTTCCTGACATGGAGCAAAGTGAACTTCCTTGCATTTTTTATTGACAGTACAAGAGCCATGCGAAGCTCTCAGCCTTTAAGTCCTCAGTCTCTAATCTCAGTGGCCAGGACCTGTATGGTTTGATGGTTAATCCAAAGCAAGAATCCACAGATGTTTTTATTAGTCTTCTTGGGCATCCTCCTTGGCCTCTGAAACTAGCCTGAAATTTCATTGCTAGAAATGAAATTATGTTATGTTAATAGACTTCAAAAGTTGGTTGCAAAGACAGAAGGGCCAAACGTAGAATGCAGATATGTTAAAATGAGAAAAGGATGAGGAGGTGGGGGGGGGGCAGGAAGAAAGAGGGGATGGGGGACATTTATTGAGCTGTGTTCCAAGTTTTGCATTAGTATCTTTACAATATATTGTCTCACTTAATATTTCCTTCAAAATTACCCATATTGTGTTCTCATTTTACTCATGAGAAACTATTGCTTAGAGCAGATATATTATTTACTCATGGTCAGAAATCCAACAAATAACAGTAATAACATCAGGACTTAAAATGGCCATATTCACTCTCAGGCATAATTAGCAAAATGAGACTCAAGAGAGATGAAGTTTGCAAGGGGAGAGATAGCAGGCCTGCAGAGGGTGGTTGAAAATCTCACTCCCGAGCAGCAAGAGGTCAAAGGTCATTGGGGAAGAGGGAGGGAACGACCCAGGTGGGTGGTGAGTAGGGAAAGGCATTCACAGGCCTTGCTCCTTGTCCATGCTGCACACCGACCACTGACCATATCTACACAATGTCATAGTTTATGTTCTGCTTCTTCCATAACGGAAAATCCATTCCAGAGAGCGAAAAACTATAAAGAGTTCTAGGCATAGAAAATACTTCAGTTATATCCTGAAGGGTTTTCCACGGGCAGTTGTGCAAGTTGCACCCTGCATAACTCCAGGACAGGCCGTTCTGCAAGTGTATACATAGAAGGATCTCCCAGAAGGAGCTCGGTTCATTGGGGAATTCACAAACTTCTCTGAACCTCAATTCCTCAGATGCAAAAAGTAGTTGAAAATTTCTGCTTCATGGGATTTATACGAAAATTATTACATCTGGCATGGAATTGTATTCAACATTATCAACCTGAATGTGTTGCGAGTGGCTAGCGTCTTAGATTCAATTCAGCTGTTAAATTTAAAAATTCATGAAATAGGGAAGTATAAATTGAGTTTAAAAGTATGACTTATTCCCATTCTGTTCACTGTGTTCCAAGCTACAAGTACACACACACACACACACACACACACACACACACACACACACACGCAATTGACAAACTAGAAGATGGTCCTACAACATCAGGAGAGTTATATCAGGTTTGCATTAATGCCAAGTTTGGGGAAAAGGCATCTGTCTGTGGGATCAAGGAAATGTCATGGGATGAGATAAGATTTAACTATTGGGTTATTGCCAATTTAAGGCAGAGGGAGGAGGAGGAGATTGAAAGAAACGTGAACAATTAGGTTTTAAAAGTCAAAACCAGACAGAGGAACAAGTAATTTATGTAGAAAACACATATAGGAAATAAGGAGCACCCAACAGGAAGAAGACAAAAATCACACTTGGAGCTGCCCCCTCAGAGCCCTGGACGAGACGTTTCATGCTAGCCACAGACACGTACACATCATCACCTTCATTCTGGAAAGAATTTGGAGAAAGAAATGACTCAAAATCACATTTATTAATGATCTTGTAAGTCTACCTATTATAATATCAAAAAACGAAAGAGTTTTGCCTACTAAAAGTCACTAAGCCACACCAACACACAGTAATAACAATACTTTGTGGTATATTAACTCGTAATCCAGCCCAAGCTGAATTTCAACTGTCTAATTATTACTCTATCTATGGTTTTAGTGCTGTAATCTTCCACATTTAATATCGTATAGATTAAGATTTATTAGAGGTTATTTTATGAGCCAAATAATAAGGATTTAATAGCTTTAAACTTGAACATGTAACTTCTGCCCTTATTGTTTCTTTCAAGTTTGAAGACTACAGTAAACATTGCCAGGAACATCTGGTCAAAACATCACAGAACATCTATGGCAAGCATACATGAATGGATAGAAACTTTCTATACACAGATAATTGGTCTGTCCTGAGATTTATTATTGTATCCTATATGGAACCCAACAATACAGGTGAGCTTTGTAATTACATACTGAGAGACCATAACTTACATCAGCTGAAATCTTAACTCACAAAATAATTGTGTTTGGAATTTTTGTTGCTGTCAAATGAGGAGCATATGGAATGCACGTGATATCTTTTACCTTCCAATTATCTCAACAAAAATGAAACCACAGTTACATAAAGACCATCTTTTTATTAAAACCCAAATGTTTTCAATTTGAGGTCGAACCTCCCTTTAGGACAATGGTAGAATCAAGTTTCTTTGAATGGCATTTCCTTCTCTGTTCTTTCCCTCCTTCCAATAATCCATGGACAAGGATTCTATTTTGTGGTCTCTGCTTACCTCAGTGTTACATATAATTGAAGGAAAGACATAGCTTCTTAAATATTCATTAGGGAAAATTTTTTTCCTTTAATTATCAAGTCTATTACTTGTCCAGAAAAAAACTATATTGCTTAAAAATATCACTTAAAATTTAACATCTCAGACTTCAATTATATATTCCATATGACAAAAATAAAACCCCCCACTTCAAAGTTCAAATATCATATCTGAATTGTAAACTTGTAGGTATATTTTAAAATAAAAAATAATAATATTTAAAAAAAATAATATTTCAAGGTTTCTAGGTAGCTATATATATTTTAAATAATAAATTTTTGTTGTTGTTCTGGGGGTTGAACATAGGGTCATTCTACCTACAAGCTACACTCCTAGCCCTTTTATTTTTTACTTTTTATTTTTATTTTGAAGTAGGATTCTCACTAAGTTGCTGAGGGCCTTGCTAAGTTGTTGAGGCTGGTTTCAAACCTACAATTCTCCTCTCTCAGCATCCTAAGTACTGAGATCACAGGCATGCAGCTGTAAGTCCAGCTAATTAGCTATTTTTTTAAAGCTTTATAACAGCCTTTCAATGTTTACCATTGCTTTTTCTCCCTTTTCGAAAAAGCTTGTGCTTTATCTTATCAAAAACTATTTTTAATTTTTTACAAAAGTAATAGTGGATTTGTAATACTTTTTTCTAAGTCTTTTAAGAGATAGAGTGTACATCCACTGAAATTTTCATCTTTCCAGTAATTTTGAATAACCATTGTCTATTAACCATAAACTTGATTTTATGTCTATTTATGCTTAGCATCTGCTTTGAATGTTACTCATACTTATCTAGAGAATTATAGAAAATTAGAATCCTACAATTTTACTATTATATATTACTAAGTAAATTTGTTTTCTATGTAAGAAAGAGTATATTCCATGGTGGAAATAACCAGAATTTCTCTCAATGTACTAAGTTGTCAAGATAAAGTAGTAAAAATTATGATGAATTTCTTCATATGGAAATCTCCATGTTCTTTATACCAAGCAACAGTTAATAAGGATTTTACATTTGGATTGGATTGATGTGCTCAGATACATAAATGAGTTTGCTTTTAAATTTTTTTATTTTTATATTTATTTATTTATTTGAGGTACTGGGGATTGAACTCAGAGGCATTCTATCTCCGAGCTACACCCCCAGCCCTATTTTTTATTCTTTATTTGGAAACAGGGTCTCATTAAGTTGCAGAATGCTTCACTAGGTAGCTGAGGCTGGCCGCGAACCCAGAATCTGTGGTCTCAGCCTCCCAAATGCTGGGATTACAAGCATGCGCCACCATGCCCGGCTTGCTTTTAGATTTCTGTTAAGCAAGATAGTCTTGTATTCCTTATCAAAATTTCCATAGTCAGAAACATCAACATGTTTAACTTTGTATGTATATTTAACTTTATATGTAGAACCTCCATCAGAGAAGAAACTCAATTTGGGGCTCATCTTAGTCCATTTTCTATGACTCTAATAAAATAGCAGAGCCCAGGTAATTTATAATAACAGAGACTGGGTGATTTATAATGACCAGAAGTTTATTTAGCTCATGATTCTGGAGGTGAGAAGATCAAGAGCCTGCCCTCTGATGGCACTGGCATCTGATGAGGGTCCTCATGCCACATCATCCCGTGTTCAAAAGAGGAAGTGCTAGAGAAGGTGAAAACAAGAGCAAGAGAGAGCTGAGCTCTGTGAGGCATGCTTGTACTCTCAGCAATCAAGAGGCTCAGGCAGAAGGATCCCTTGAGCCCAGGAGTTTGAGACCAGCCTGAGAAACAAAGCATGACCCTAGAGAAAGAGAGAGAGAGAGAGAGAGAGAGAGAGAGAGAGAGAGAGAGAGAGAGAGAGAGAGAGAGAACCAACTCACTTTTTTTGCATTTCTGTTTGTATAGAATTGGGGATTGAACCCAGTGGCATTCTACCACTGAACTATTCCTCTACCCCCACCCCCCTTTTTTTTTAATTTTGAGAAAAGGTCTTACTTAGGTGCCAAGGCTACCTTCAAACTTGCAATCTTCCTGTCTCAATCTCCCAAGTACTGGGATTACAAGCATGCACCTCTGTAACCAGCTCCAAAATCACTTTTAAAAGATACTCATTCTTGCAATAACCAACACATTTCCACAATAATAACACTGGTCTGTTAATTAATAATTAATTACTAATTGGTTCTAGTCACTTCTTATTAGTCCGTACCTCTCAACATTGTTGCAGTAGGGATTTTTTTTTCCAGCACATAAACTTTGGAGGACACATTCAAACCATATCAAGGCTGATCTTTCTTGTACACTGCTATATTGTCAAGTTTCACCAGATAATTGGAACAAAAAAAACTCTAATAACTATGGAATATTTTTCTTTTTTCTGTCCTTGAAGTCTCCAAATTTTTATAGTAACTATATATCTTTTCTGAAACATATGTTAGAAGTTTCATTTTGCATTTTAAAGATGCCAACAAGAGCCCTATATGTATATATGTAGGAGGAAAATTGATCTCTGTCTCTCTCTCTCTCTCTACAATGTATACACATAGCTTGATTCAAGGGTTATACTTTTAATTATTAGTGTTCCAGGGGAAGGTGTTATTTTAATAAGTATTAAATAAATGAATGAGTGAGCAAATGAATACAATAGTGAACCTCATAAACTTATGTTGCAGATTGGATGTGGCGATATTTTCAAGGACCCAGATCACAGAAGTGCCCCAAGGTGAGACATGTCCATGGTTGTCGTTAATGTGCTTACTGTTCTTGCTTAGAATGTTGAGTTTTTGCATTATTCGGTTGCCTTGTTCAAGGCAGACATACCATAGGTTCACCAAATCAGGGATTCTTCCATGGGCCCTGAAGATTGGGTCTTATTCTTCTACAGACACAAATTAACCAGAGCAAAGCAAAATGGTGGATATCTATAGGGAATTAGGTCACCAAAAGGTAATAAAAGAGGCAGTTGCAAAAAAAAAAAAAAAATCACTTTCCACCTAACACTTCCCTACCCTTCCTTCAGGAAGAATTTTGCTCTTGTCTGATAAATTTCCCACTATTCCTTTCTCCTTTTAAAGCCACTGTTAGTGTGTGTGTGTGTGTGTGTGTGTGTGTGTGTGTGTGTGTGTGTGTGCACGCCCATGTATGATACAATATGATCCATCTCAATACCCAGCTCCCCTACCTGTACCTAAGGTTGGGTCTATATACAGCACCTCAAAACACCTAATAAGTACTAACAATAGTCATCTGTCAAAAGAAAATGCTCTGAGTTAAGAGTAAACATGTTAGAACAAAACCTGAACTCTGAGCTCTCACCTGGTGGAAAGTTGGCTAAAGTGAAACTTCACAAGTGTCTCTCTTTGACTAAGAAAGTCTTGGGTGGGATGATGCTCATCACTTTTCACCCTGATTATGGCACCAAGAACATCATTTTGAAACAAGCATCAGCTACCACATGAATGTTATTACAAAATATTTTTCCAAGATCGTTTCTGTCTTTTGCAAGTAGTAACTTTTTTTTTTTTTTTAACTTGAACTTGTCTTTGACCTTCCTATTTGCACTAACTTTGGTAGCAGTTTACTGGGCTTCAGGTTTGTTACAACTAATTCTTTCAGAGAACTTATTTTAATATTTTTAGTTATAGTGATATTTTTCATTTGTGAAAAACTTAGCTTTTCTGCAATGCTTTTCTTAAATGTTTCACCTATAATTTCTCTACTTCTCTACTTAAGTTAATTTTCATGCTATTCATTTCCTTGCCTTTTTTTCTGAAGCAGTAAGTATTCTGCAATAGGCACAAAAATAATTCTTTCATTTGATACATCATTTCATAATACAGGATCTAAAAAGCAAAAATCTGTAGGTTGTCTTATATCAATTATTTTTACTAAAACAGTTCTATAAAAATGACAGATTAATCTAAGAGATTGTCATATTCTTTGCATACTAGATTTCAGGCACTATTAGTCTGTTGTAGGTATTGGCAATTGTTTTATGCAATTACTCATGTTGCTTTGTGAATGTGTCCCGTAACATACCTCTAATTAAGATTCTAGCAATACGTTGCATTGATTGTTGAAATGCTTATTGAACAATGTCAAGTGGTTGTTTTTCAAACTAAATCTTAACATGAATAAAAATACCCAGATCACACCTGTGTTTAAAGTGAGATTCTAGTTCTGAAAATGGCTTTCTCATTTTGATTTAAAGACAAGAAAATAAAAGGCCTGTACATACAGAAAGGTGCCGTTATTTGGCTGATACATAAGTAGATATATAAGTAAGCCTAATTTGTGAAGCAATGGACTCTGTAATCTTTTCTGAAATATCTCTTCCTGGAATTTCACCATGAAAAATCAAATCATTGATACTTCAGAATGCTTTTTGGTCTTTAATGTCCATACTATATCTTAAAGTTATCGGGAACAGCTGGTCCCTAAGGGAAATTAACTGATAAATCACCAAGCCGCACCCTTTAGAAATGAGATGTACATAGGTTCCTGGTTGAGGGGATCATTGGAAGAAGGCTAAAAAACCTAGAAAAGGAGGTAAGGGGTCAGAAAGTCAGCATCTCTGCCCCCGAGAATGATTTTCTCTGGTGCGATAACAAAATATGCTTGTGCTGTAAGTAGCAAAAATTTGAATTTGGAGATCTCGACCTAATCATTGAACACACAGATAGGGCTTTGATTTCAGAATTTCTCCATGTGCCAGAAAATAACAATGCAAATTTATATTTATGCAAATATATTCAAATGAATCCATACCAATCAAATTGCCAAGATGCTTTTTTTAGTTTTTCCAAAGGGAGAATTTATAGAGAATATAACTGCAGGGAACAAGTTAGAGACAGGTGTTGTGGTTTGCATTTATAATGTCTCCCTAGACCCACAGAGACGAGGCAGCCATGTCAGAGGCGGGCTTGGTCGCAGAGGCGCGGTCCCCAGATCCCCAGGAGTGTGGCCTTGGAGACTAGAAGGTCCCTTCTCTCCTTGTTCTCTCTCTTTCTCACTGCTTCTGGCCTCCTGGATATGAGATCAGAGCCCAAGCTCTCTCTCTCTGTCTCTCTCTCTCTTTTTCTCTGCTCCCCAGGCCATGTCCCGAGCTCCGTGGATTAAACCCCTGAAATTTCCAGAACCATGAGCAAATGAATCTCCTTCCTCTTGGTTGTTGCCATCAGGCTTTGAGGGACCCAGCAGTGAGAATGCCGACTGAGGCAACAGGCATGCCTGATTAAAATTAAATGATTGAGTAAATGCATGGCAGCCGGTGGGAGCCAGGTTTCTCACTGGTCTGGGAGTTCACAGATAGGAAGGGGTGGACGAGAATGATGCAGGTGGTGATGAATTAATGGTGACGACATCGGTATGAGCTCAATGCTAATTTAAGATAGATATGAATGGTTACACGTGGGCATATTTACAGGTGTATGTATATATACAGGTTAGTATAATCACTCACATCTCCTTGTCCTGTCAACTGAGAGGACTCAGAATCAATCATACCTTACAAGCAAGGAGCCCACCAAGAGCCCACATCTTGGTTTCTAATGTCATTCCTGAATGAAAGGATGCATTAGAGAAGTGGCTGGCTCTTGGACCGAGACAGAAAATAGACAAGATAATCCTGGAACATCTCATAGTGCCAAGATGGAAGGAAATGCTCCAAAACCAACCAAGCCACAGGGATGAGGGCATGTCAAAGGGGCAAATAAGTCAACTCAAAGAACCCCAGTGGCCAGATCCAGAATAACAAAAGCAACAGGAGAGAGTAATGCTGGATTATAACACAAACTAGAAAAGAAATGTTCATGCACATGAGGGAGAAGGAGCAGGATTTCCATATAATTTATATAGATTCTCTGGCCTCAGGAGGTAGAGCGTAACTCTCTGTTCCTTAAGCCTGGAACAAACAAGCAAAAAAAGTTGATTACCTGGAAACAGTAGAACAGTGAAGTCTAGGGATTGGGAAAAGGAGGAATTAGAAGTAGTTCAGATAATGCAAACTTGCAGGTATATAAAATGAGTAAGTCTACAGATCACATGTACTTGATGAGTAGTGTAGTTAATAATATTGTAAAGTGAAAATTTGCTAAGAGACTAGATGGTAGGTACTCTTACCACACCCACAGAGGCAAAGATAACTATGGAAGATGAGCGTATGTAAATTTTCTTAACTGAATAATATATATATGTAGTTATATATATATTGTATATATTATTAGATCTATTACATATTATGTTAAATGCCTATGATGTACGCACTCAAAAAATTAAAAATGGCACTTGAACAAAATACAGTTGAAAGACATTCTTCAAATCACCTGCTTGATGCTCTTCAAAACTGTTAAGATCATCAAAAACAAACAAACAAAAAAATCTAAGGAAATGTCACATTCAAAAGAAAACTAAGACCTAACGGCTAAAAGTAATGTATCCTGGACAGGAACTTGGAAGAGAAAATATGTGCATGTGCGCACACACACACACACACACACACACACATACACACATATGCACTCACACACATACACACATATGCACTCACACATACACATACACACATACACACATATGCACTCACACATACACATACACACACATACACACATATGCACTCACACATACACACATATGCACTCACACATACACACATACATACATACACACATATGCACTCACACATACACACATACACACATATGCATTCACACATACACACATACACACATACACACACATACACACATACACACATATGCACTCACACACATACACACATACACACACATACACATACACACATACAAACACATATGCACACACACATACACACACATACACACATATGTACACATACACACAGACACACATATGCACACATACACACACATACAGACACATATGGAAAAAAGTTTTTAAAAAACACTAGGCACTAGACACTCCAATTCCATGACAGGGACACTGTACTGAAAAGGCAGGGGTGGCTTCCTGGGCGGGAGGCCAATTCTTGATATTTGGAGGATCGTTGGTACTTTTGAAGCCCAAAAGCCTAGCAAATAGTGGGCATAGGGTATTGGAATTACATAAATGATGGCACATCTGTCTGTAGTATTTCTTTTTATTCCAGTGCTACAATTCAAGGAAGGTCAAGTGGACCTGACAATGTGCCTAAAATAGGAATTTAAATGATCAAGTAAAAACAGGGATTTTAGACAAGTTTCATTAGGTACTAAAGTTAAAATAATTTGTATTTTTTACACATTCATCTCTGAGTTATTCCCAGAGCATAGATTCGAAGGTTTGTTGCTTTAACGAGATGCCATTAGAGGTTCAAATAATAGAGTATAAATAAATTTAGTAATGTTAGATATGGTATGCTCTACGTATGAAGTTATTTCCAGATACGAAAAAAAGACTTTATGGATTTTTTTTTATTGTTATGCTTTTTAGTCCCAATTTAACTATGCGGCCACATCAAAGCCACTTAATTACTGTGTTTGCACTCAACACATCTTTATTCCCTGTCCTCGCAAGTGCTTTATTAATAGACTCTCATAAGCAGATTTCCACTGACTTTCATTAATGTTGAATATATATTTTCACTGTAACTAACTACTATAAAATATTAAAAGGAATACTGTGTAAGAAATGCAAAGGCATTTTTCTTTCTTTTCAAGGATAAGCATACGTGATGAGCTGCATAAAAATAGCTTCTTCTCCAGAGGGTTACAGCCGCCACTTCACCCTTATGATCTGGATGGAATTCGGAGCTGTGTTTCTGGGGACAGGTTTTATGTTTCAGTATTGTCTCACTCCTATACTCTATACAGAAGGCCAAGAAACGCCTGCTTTCTAAACAGATGACATCAGATCACAGAAAAGGGGCATTTAACATCTCGAAAGAGTCTTTCATTCATGGGGCTTGTGTAACACTATTTTCTAGTCTAGTCTCTATTCTGAGGGCTGGAGGGACAACCTCTGTGGTAGAGCACTTGCCTAGCATATGGGAGGCTCTGGGCTCCATCCCCAACATGGAAACAATTTTGTTTTGTTTTTTTAATTCTGTTCTCCAAGATAGAGTCTTCAAAGTCCATTTTCTAAACACTGAACATTGGGAGGATACAGCTTTACTCATGCTTTTCCACGGCAAGAAGGAAAGGGCTAGTGCCTCCCGCCTCAGTGGAGAAGCCAAACGCTGAGAAGCAGCCGTTCCTCCTCGCACTTCATTTCCTTCGAGTGTATCAGTCCCTGGCCGTAGCTGCATTTCAGTGGGACATAGACTTCTACCTGAAGTAAGTTGCACACTCAACAACTTAGCAAATGGCCACAGATGGAGTTGAGTACTGGGAAGAAACCATTGGGGAGAAGAAAGGACTTGTCCTGATATCCATTCAATCCGTAAGCATTCCTGAGTGCCCACTCTGCCAAACACCTGCAAGGCCTGGGAACACACCGAAATGTTTATAAGATCAGTTTCTCCAAAATAAATTAACCCTGATGAAATAGCATCAAAATTACTTTCTGCAATGTTTTTCTTTCTTTTTTTTTTGAAACAAAGTCTCAACTATGTTGCCCAGGTTGGCCTTAAACTCATGAGTTTAAATGATTCTTCTGTCTCTGCCTCCCAAATAGCTAGGACTCCAGGTACACTCCACTGAGTCTGGCTGTTTAACTCACAATTGACACATTTCTTCCAGCTTACAATGACAATCTACTCTATTTTATTTTTATTTTTGTTTATTTTAATACTGGGGATTGAACCTAGAGATATTCTACCTATAAGCTAGACCTCCAGGCCTATGATTTTTTTTTTTTGAAACAAGGTCTCCCTAAGTTGTTGAGGGCCTCGCTAAGTTATCGAAGCTGTCCTTGAACCTGTGATCCTCCTGCCTCAGCCTCCCAAATACTGTGATTACACTAGTCACTAAACTCGCTCACTGTCTTTAGAAGCAGAGCTGGGGTTCTCTGGATTCTTGTGCAAACTATCACGACAGACTGGGCAGGGACTCTAGAGAGAAACTGGTGGAATTCTCTCCGTGTGCTGGGGTGCACCTATTAGATACAGTGTGACCCACTTTGGCTTGGATTCTGTCTCTGTTTGACCATGGACCCCTTGGTTCCCTGGACAGAAAACAGGTGATCATTGATGTCACCGCTCAGAGGAGCAAAAAATACGATCATGTTGGAAAATGACAGAGTGTAGCATATGATCACACCATTCAATCTTCTCTGGCCATATTATAATTTTATTGTGCTGTTATAATATTTTCATATTTATGCCATATTATATCTTCATATTTATGTCATATTATCATTATTATTATTACCGAGAAGCAGAAAAATGCAGGGCTCATGAGGAGTGATTCTGTAGCTATACCACTCAAATTATAAACCCAGCTCTGCCAGTAAACAGCAAGTTACTTAACATCTCTATGCCTCAGTTTTTCCACCACTCATACAAAAATAATGATAGTATAGCCAATGGTAATTAACCTAATTAATATTGTTAAAAAAAGAAAGAAGGGATCTGAATCCTAGTACTTGGGAAGCTAAGACAGAAGGACTGCAGGTTCATGAAACTTAGCAAGACCCTGTTTCAAAATTAAAAATAAAAAGGGCTGGGGCTGTAGCTTAGAGGTACAGCTCCCTGAGTTCAATCCTCAATATCAAAAATAAAATAAAAGAGAAAAGAAAGAAGAGAAGCCTGTCATAGAACAAGCATTGTTTGATGTTTGTATCATTAGTGAATAATGATGATTAGTTATTGGTGAGGAAATTGAGGCTGCACTGGGTGATTCAACTTGGCAAAGCTCATGGAGTTGACACTTGAACTTGGTGCTCCCAGACCTCCTTCAATTATTCAGCAAAAGGAACAGTAACATAGACAACAAAGTAAGCAGCAATATTTCTTTACATGGCACCTTTCTTTCCATTAGTACTTTACAGAATCAAAATGTACCCTGAAAAGCCAAAACAACCTTGAGCAAAAGAACAAAGCTGAAGACATCGCGCTTCCTGGTTTCCCATGTGCAGTGCCACACAGCTGTAATCCCAGGTACTTTGGAGGCTGAGGCAGGAGTATTCCAAGTTTCAGGCCAATCTGGGCAACTTAGTGAGACTCTGTCTCAAAATAAAAGCTATAATTTAATTTTTAATTGATAAGAAAGGATGGGAGTGAAGTTGAGTGGTATAGTGCTTGCTTAGTATGATCAAAGGCCTGAGTTCAATCCCTAGTAAAGCACACAAAAAATTTAATTACCATCCACACCTTGGTATTGCCATAAAAATAGACGCACTGATCAATAGAATAGAATAAAAAACCAAGTGGTAATGTAGAATCTAATAAAATAATTGTGATAGTGCTTCAAAATGTCACAAAGAGTTATACCAAACAATGATAATGTTCATTATTTGAAATGGCAAGACATTTTTATTCTTCTTCAATTTTTTTTTTCTTTTCAGTGTATTTCATTTTTAGCTATAGGGAAAGAACCATATGTCTCCCAGTATTTTTTCTTCTTGGCTTCGTAAGTAATTTTTTTTCTTGAAAAATAGGTTAAATGAATGGGCAAAAAAAGTTTGTCTTATATGTACTTGAGAAAATCCAATATTTTCTTTAAAGACTCAAATCTCCAAGTTATCTTTCTTAATATTTACTCAGCAATATTTTTACTTCTACTTAATTGTAGGCTACAAAGTATATATAATACAAAAAGGGAAATATCTGTTTATGATTCACTTCTTTATACTTGTCTTGCTTTTTAATGGTACCTTTGAATCCAGGGCACACAATAGTTTTGTAGAAGAATCATTTTGTATTTCTTGAGGAAAAACTGCTTTGGTAAAGCCTATTCAGATATGCATTCAGAAACTAAGAACTAGATAAATAAAGATAGTTTATTCTGAAAATGTACTCTGTTCCAGAGCCAAGCTGCAAGGCTTCCAGAAAATTTTAGTCTGTTCGTAAATATTCCAGTGACATTGGATTAATCAGTTTAGCAGAAAGAGGAAGTTAAAATGAGACAATACTTAGATGGGGAAAAAAGTTTTTATTTTGTTTTGTTTTGGGTTTGTGGTGGGCAGATATTGAGGATTAAGAGGGGAGTTTATTTCTGAGCTATTCCCTGAGCCGTGTGTGTGTGTGTGTGTGTGTGTGTGTGTGTGTGTGTGTGTGTGTGCTACTGGGGGTGGAACCCAGAGTCAGTCTGCCTCTGAGCTACACCGCTAGCCCTAATTAATTTTTTTTTCATTTTGAAACAGGGTCTCACTAATTTGGGGAGAGCCTTACTAAGTAGCTGAGGATGACCACAATCCTGTGATCTTCCTGTCTCAGCCTCCCAAGTTCAAGGATTACAAGTGTGTGCCATTACACCTTGCTTCCTCAGTCCTATTTTTTTTTTTTTTTTTGAAGCAGGGTCTCACTAAGTTGCTGAGGGCCTCGCTAAGCTGCTAAGGCTGGCTTTGAACCTGTGATTCTCCTGTCTTAGCCTCCCAACTAGTGGGATTACAGGTGTACACCACTATGCCCCTCAGAAATTTTAAACACAAAAAAGCTATAAAAGCTAGCTGCTAAAATTTTTTTTTAATAAGAAAAAAACTTATCAAAAAGGTCAAGGAGTGATAGAAAGCAGAGAAGTAAGAAACTAAGGGCAAAAAGGGTTTTCCCCTTAATGGTCATACTTAGAAAGTCCTCAGATTTCTTTTCTTAGAGGGAAGAAGGAAGGAAGTTTTAAAAATATTTAATAGAAAAAATAAATCTCAATGAATAGTACATTGCCAGTAGATGCCAACTGGAAGGCTTTGTCTAAGCCAAGAAAGATATTTATTTATTTATTTACTTATTTATTTATTTATTTTTGCCACTAAGTTCTGTTCACAGGACCTTTGAGCTACACTCCCAGCTCTATTTTATTCTTTTTATTTTCACTAAGTTGCAGAGGGCCTCACAAGATGCTGAGGCTGGCTGTGAACCTGGGATCTTCCTGTCTCAGCCTCCCAAGTACTGAAATTACAAGCATACGCCACCATACCTGGCTCAAGAAAGATATTTAGTAAGCTAAGTTTAGTCAATCCTTTGGAAGGAATAAATATCACATTCCAATTTGGGTTTATTCATTTTAAGTTAGCACATTTTACTATTTTAATAAAGGCAATCATTAAGCTAAACTTTTGACTTAGTTAATTATGCAAGTCTAAATAAGTCAGTCTTTAGAACCTGAATACTTAACCTAGAAACACCAACCACATGAGGTCCATTTGCTACAATACCAACTTAGGAACAAATCTCACCCGATTTTTGACCATGCACATTTGAATCAATGAAGAAATTTTAAAATCTTAAAAATTCTATCCAAGTGTGCCTATAATCCCAGTACTAGGGAGGATAAGACAGGAGGATCGCAGGTTCAAAGCCAGACTCAGCAACTTAGTGAGGCCTTCAGCAACTTAGATCCTGTTTCAAAATAAAATATGAAATAAGGATAGAGGTATAGCTAAGAGGTAGAATGCCCCCAGGGTTTAATCCTCAGCATCACATAAATAAATAAATAAATAAATAAATAAATAAATAAATAAATAAATAAATCTAGTTTACTTGCTCGTGGTCCATCTTCACAAGAAGAAAAAAGAAAAGAGATCTGTTTCTATACATCTGCTGAAAGAGTCATCGCAGTCAAAAGCAAATATACTCAGCTAAAGATTTCCAACAAGATGATTGAAGAAATCAAGTATGTACCATCAGATGGTAATTTTGTAACCACAAGAGTGGAATCTCCAGTCTTCCCATTCTCTTAAACATACGTCACATGACATCAACTTGGCATTACCAATACTATTATGTTTATTTATTTGACATGAGACGGGTTGATTTTACTGGACCACATCTCTTCATACATGGAGAATTCCCACTGAAGTGAAGAACCCTTCTGTTTACCATTGAAGTTTATCATCATTCTGTTAATCATAATGAAGTCGATGGGAGCTCTGTGCGCACAAGGAATCAGGCAGCCAGCAAAATCAAGCCCTAACTACTACAAGTCTGGAGAGAGGCCAATGACGAACTGGCAGGAAAACGGAATTACCATCTTGCCTTTGCAGCTGGTCTCATCAAATAAAAGGGGAGACTCTCAGAAGATGCACTGCAAAAATGGTGCCTCTGGGCAAAGAGAGAGCTGGAGCTGTGTAGCTGTCAATCTGCCACTGGGTCCAGGGGACCACTTTCCTCCACTCTTTATGAAATTAAGGAGTCTACGGAAAAATCCAAGTGAAGCACAGCTAGCTATCTTGGAAGGAGAAAACGTACATCTTGTAAACAAACGGTAAGTTCAATAATTCAAGAGGAAACTGGCTGAAGAGAGGTCTTAGCCACATTACATCATGAGATCCCCTCAGACCCACCCACATCCACCACAAACACTCATTTTCTGAAGGGCAAGATTGTCTCAAGGTCTTATCAGCACTAACTGCATTACCAAGGCACGGAGAATACAATCAGATCTCTCCCCTCATAATGTAGATGTTGTCTTTTTAAAGCAAGCTTGATTATATTCTGAATAGGTCAGTCTGTGTGCCTGACATTTCTCCTCAGTTTCCTGTGACCTTTTAATAAGAATGACTTGGTTTTGCACTGCAGAAAATGGAACTGTCCCTTTTCAATCAGTGACTATGAGAAGCACAGTTTGAACATATCACATTTTCTGTCCTGCATTATTACTCATTCAAAACAAAGTCAATGAAACGCTTTCTTTAAAAACATGTGTCCTATTTGGCTTTAATTTTACCTTCTTCTGCTGCTCATTCACCTACATTTTTAAATATTTAAACAAACGTACAGTCACATTTGCTCAGGGAAAGTGGCAAATTAATAAAGTCTCTGTTGAACAAATCTTACTTCTATAATGTATGCTTAAACAGATGTCATCTTCGAATAGCATTGTGGAGAATTATTAACATGGTCTTCCCATGGTTAGAGATAGAAAGATAATTATCAACAGTAATCCAATTTCTAAAATTTCAGAAATGATTCTCTTCACTAGGTTT
The DNA here is from genome assembly GCA_004027655.1 of Graphiurus murinus. Lineage (NCBI taxonomy): Eukaryota > Metazoa > Chordata > Mammalia > Rodentia > Gliridae > Graphiurus > Graphiurus murinus. Next base: position 42,139 of record PVLC010007911.1, on the reverse strand, counting down.
CAGTGCCCAAAGATTGGCTCCGACAGATATCAGTGCCCAGATGGGCATGAGAATGGTCCTCTTATATAACACTATCAGCAAAACACCATGGGGATTAGCCTCCTGCTTGACCACAGGAACAGTGATAGGTCTGTGAAACCCAAAATGGGTGTCCATCATGCACAACTCCAGGAACACAGGATCGCTTTCTCAGCTGAATTCACATGTGCTGGGAGGGCACCGGTATGAGTTTCATTGACATAAGACAACCAAACTGGGTTTCCTGATGTAGAAAAGACTTGTGACTGATCACACAAGGGTAAGCACAGGAATGATAATTAACCTAGTGTAAAGTGAGCAAGCAGAACCAGCCATAAAAGGGTGCCTGGGAAGTGAAGAGAAACACATATTTAGCACCCACAGTGGCAAGACTCATGAGAGGCAACGAATTCCACACTGGAGAATCCTGCAAGGGTGGATCTGTCCTTGAAGAGATGGGAGGAGAAGCAGACTAGGGACAGGTAAAGACACCAATGAGGATACGATTGCAAGTACAAGTATGTGATATGAAGAAGAGAAGTAGAAAGCATTGGTACAGAAACAGGATCTAGGTCAAGAATTGGCAGACTTTTTCAATAAAACACAAGATAGTACACATGTGGGATTTTGCAAGCCCCATTAGATAACTAATGCATTTATTTTACAACCCATTGAAATCATTAAAAAAAAAAATCTTACCTAGTTGAAGGGCCTTACAGAAACAAGATGAAGGTCAGAGCCCGCCCTGTGGGTCATAGTTTTCCAGCCTCTGATGGCAAAAGAGGAAGTTAGGAGCCAGAGAACAATTATGCACAGAGGCTTCAGGTGGAAAATCAAGGCTGGTGGAGAGGAGGAGTCCTGTAAGGAGGGAAGAGAGGGAAGCTCTCTGAAGGCAGAAGGAAGCCAACAGGGAGTTTTGAGTAGGGACGATAGCATAGTCCAATTCATGTTTTTAAAAGACTAAGTTGCCTCTTCTCTAGACTGTTATCATGAGCTTTAAACACAGAATGGCACTGGGGGCAGGAGAAAGGGGACCAGGGAGGAATGGGGTAGGAGAGGTGCGTACAGGGAGAGCTCCTGTGTGCATCTTCCATCTGGCTGCATCTAAGGTGCTTATAGTTGGGCTATTGCTCCTAGCCGTTGTTTTAACCTCTTGGCGCCCCCAAATATTCACTTATTCTAATGTGGTTATTCCACCAACAATATTTTTTTTAAAGTATGAATGTGTCTAGTTGGAGGTAAATCTGCAGGGATATGAAGGATCAATGGAGTTAGAGAAAAACACTTATGAAATATTGATGTCCTCCTTTTCCTCATGCTTTCCCTCTTTCTTTATGAAAGGGTAATAGCCTTGATTAAACATGCCAGGACACAGAGGAAGCGGAAAGCAGTTGTTCACTGTCTCCAGGATGTGACTCACCACCTGTACCCTCACGCATTCCCTCGCCTCGCCCTCAGCACTTGCTGCTCCTGCCAAAGCGGCCCCTCCTATGAGGTTGAGCTCAGGACTCACCTTTGCCATGAAGCCTTTCCAGAAGAAAAGGAACACTCGCCTGCCTGCTCTACCCAGTTATTGCAGATGTGCACATCTGCATCCTGAATCTCTTGTATAGATCCAGCCTCTCTCCTCAGCTCCAGGTCCTTGTTCTTACTCTCCCATCTCAACTCGCATATTCCAGGATGGAGGCTACTCTACGGTGTTTCCGTCAAAAGGGTTACCCAGTTTGATACTGAAAATAGCAGAAGTAGGGTCAGCATTTTGAAAAGTAATTACCAGCTATTTAGCATAGCAAATATTACAAGAGGGAAAACTCCCCCCCCCAAAAAAAATATTTCTCCTACTTACCTTTAAAGGGCTTAGAAAAAATTCTCACCACTTCTTTAGGTTAAGCCAACAATATTCAAAACATTTTACACAGAATATCATTCCTCTTAAAAGGCTCTATTTAAAGCCAGGCGTGGTGGCGCACGCTTGTAATCCCAGCATTCAGGAGGCTGAGACCAGAGGATCCGGGTTCAGGGCCAGCCTCAGCTACCTAGTGAGGCCCTCCGCAACTTAGTGAGACTTGGTTTCAAAATAAAGAATAAAAAAAAATAGGGTTGGGGGTGTAGCTCGGAGGTAGAATGCCCCTGAGTTCAATCCCCAGTACCGCAAAAAAAAAAAAAAAAAAAAAGGCTCTATTTAAAAAACAAAAGACAAAACTGGATCTGTTCTAATAAGTCTGGAAGCATCTTGTGCATTATCTCCCATGAAATGAATGAAGCAAATTAGCGCATTAAAGAGCCTGGCCCTATTAAACTTTCTTTATCCCACTATTTCCATATTTCCTTAACCACAGATCTATTTTTCCAACACATACTGGTGCATCAAAACACTTTGAGAAGGACAGTACTTTGGGGAAGGGCCTGGGGTGGGGTCAGGTGTTGGGGGAAGAGAGCGGCTATTATTTTTGGGGGGTGTGACCCAAGGACCCTCAATTCCATGTCACCTCCTTGCATCAAGAAGGTCATTCTGTGTTAGGCGTGGAGGAAGGAGAATTGTGAGCCCAGCTGCCGGCCATTTTCCAGAAAGGACTGGCAGGGTGGGATGGCTTGGAGGACGCCCATGCACACACAGGAGCACTGAATACCAGCAGGATGACTGGACACTCACAAGAAAGCAACTGGCCATGTCCAGATGAGGCCCATCTCTCACTGGGAGGCAGGGTAGGAGAGTGAGCAGACTACTGATCACTAACTAGTGGAGGAGCTGGCGTCTCAGGGGGAAAGCCCAAGGCCCTTACTCATTCAGGACTGACTGGCTTACAATCCAGGCATTTTCCCATTTCCTACTCTATGACTTGTCCCTTAAGTTCAAATAGGGGGTTGTTAAAAGTACAAAATAAACTTACGTTTCTTTAATTAGCAAATATATTATAAAACAAATACAAATGAAACAGCCGAAAAAAATTAGCAGTTTCACAAACCATCTCTAAACTTAGCCAGATTACCACTTTTTACTGCAGATTCAAATCTTCCTTCACGCAAATTTATTCTTTCATTTATTTTTATTTATGTATTTTGTATGTGTGTGAATTTGAGGATCAAACTCAGGGCCCTATGCTAGGCAAGCACTCTGCCAGACTCTCATGCAAATTTAAATCACGCATTATTTTCCTTCAATTGTATCCTAATCAAAACATATCTTATTTTTATAACAACAGAAAAATTATCTTCCATTACATGATTCTTCAGAATAAATGATAATTTCTGCTGGAATTAATGAAGATGAACTCTGGCCAATGACACATGAATGAGTATCGACTTAAATTAATTTCAAAATTATTTATGCATTTCCTAACCACAAAGCTTTTCCATTAGACATATTTCCTGTTTACTTGTGTTTTGCTTTTGCATATTTATTTCATCAGGAGGAAAGGGATACTTTTTTTCATATATAAAATTTGACTTAAGGTGGAGTGACCCAATTTGCATAATGAAGGGTTGAAGTATCTGGTGGACAGTCATCAGAATGCTGCAGCTGCCCAGAACACTCTGAAAACTCAGCTGTGCTTACAGTCTCCAATTCTGACAGGAAAATGTTTTTGGCACAGATAACACAGTATTTGCTACACAAAAGCAAATCAAAACACATCTACCCATGTAAATGCCACTAAAAGAGGAAAATTATGTGGAGGTGTTTTTGTTCATATGTCTTACTACAGGCAGCTTAAATTGAAAAGAATCTCACTATCGCAGCCCACCATATGTATATGTGCATATAAGTAGAAGGAAAACAAACTCGAAATATGGCCTCAGCTGGTACGATTGTGAGAACCAGTCTACACTCTTTAATTGAAATATTCCATATTGGCTTTAATATTTATAACACACATGGTCCAGAGACTTGCAAGTCAGAGGAGATGCAGGATACTTCCCTTTTTATGCCCATAATTTATTAAAATTAAATAAGGAAATCTTAAATTGGAGTTACCAAAGTTGTAGTACGAATGTTTCTTGGTATTCAGTAGCACTTGAGAGTGCTTAGAGATACCAACAATACAGTGTATTCCAAAAGTGCTACAAGAAAGGATTTTGAATGTTTTTACCACACACACACACACACACACAAAAATGGATAAACGATTGAGGAGATGGAGTTGTTTCCTCAGATTTAACATTACGAAACATTTACATGTACCAAAATATCAGACGTACCCCTTAAACATGTACACTTTTTATGGATCAATTAGGAAAAAAATGAAAGCAAATGTTTCTACTTAACAAATTAATATTTTAACATGAAAATGCAATGCAATCTAAAAGTGCTTTTCACAGGATAACTGTAAAATATTTCATAACTTACTCTAAAAAGTGTGGCCTGGTGAGTGGAGAGGAGCATGGAGCTCTGAGACGAGTCCTCTCATTGCTGTCTTTCACTCTGCACTAATGTGTGTAACAGCAATTCGAGGCAACTTCACATATATGAATCTGAGACCGTGGTGGACATGAGGGTCAGGCAAGGTCCCCTCCTGCTCACCTGCCATGACAGACCAACTTTCAGCAAAAGGCTTCTGTGTATCGATAATGTCCCAAAGAAGGGACTTCAGTGTGTACATCTAACCTCACAGTTAGAGTTAATATTAGATGCACTCTAACTCAATATAATTTAATAACAGATAAGAAAGTCAAGTTTCAGGAAGACTGAAATGACTTGCATCTAGGTTCAGAATTTCTTTATGAGAGTCTGAAACCAAAACCTACACCTTTTGAGCCTATTTCCAAAATATTTTTATTATGCTGAATTTTAGATACAAACTCAAGATCTGGATCTATTCCATGTCATGAAGAAAATGAGAAAAATCTCAATTTGATCATCAGTAAATCCTTCAATGGATTTGATAAATGATTAACACTGCAGATAGAATATGCTACATACCTACACACATATAATCAATCATAAAGAACTATTAATGTGCTACTCAAGTCAAAGAAACTAGGGAAACAAATATAACTCAGTTGAATTCAAAGATATATACAATAATCCCAGCTACTCAAAGACTGTAACAGGAGAATCACTAGTTCTAGGCAAACCTGGGCAATTTAATGAGATGCTATCTCAAAATAAAACTTAAAAACATGCAACATGCTTTGGATGTAGTCCAGGGCTAGCATAGAGGAGATCCTGGGTTCAAAACCAAGAACTGCAAAAAAAAAAAAAAAAGATATAATGTACACTTTCCAGTAAATTCATAAAAGTTGTACAAAAAATAAATTAGTACTTAAGTTTGCAAGAGGACCTGGTTATATTTTAAATACGATGGGAGAGAACTTTTAATCTTATTTTATTGTTTTGTTTAACTTTTGTAAATGCATACTTTTCTTGTTTTTATTTCATCAAAAAAGTAGCCAAGCTGTATATCTTTATTAAGAAACATAACATCTTGCAAGCCAGGCACAGTGGCACATACCTATAACCCCAGAATTTGGGACACAAGGACGATCACAGGTTTGAGGCTAGTATGCAAGACTGTATTTCAAAATTTTAGAAAAGTAGAAAGGGCTCAGTGATATAAAACTGCCTGGTTCAATCCCCAGTATCACACACACACACACACACACACACACACACACACACACACACAGAAAGCAAAAAAGAAGCAAGGAAGCAAGAAATAAAATACAATCCTTTAAATAGCAACAAACAATTACTAGCTTAGTCATGAAGGAAGTTTGACAACAAATGATACATTTTGTTTTCAACCATGTTGAAATAATAGGAAACAGATATGTACTTCCACCTGAAACAAACAAAAGAATGGGCAAAATGTATAGAACAGTGTGTGTGTGTGTGTGTGTGTGTGTGTGTGTGTGTGTGTGTGTGTCTGTTACTGGGGATTGAATTCAGAAGTATTCTACCTCCCAGCTCTTCCCCCAGGCCTTTTTATTTTGTATTTTGTATTTTGTATTTTTTTTTGTTTTGAAACAGGGTCCAGATAGGATGCTGAGGCTGGTGTCAAACCTGTGATCCTCCTGTCTCAGCCTCCCAAGTACTAAGATTTCAGGCTTGTGCCAGCATACCTGCCTGGAACAGCACCTTTTAATATACAGAATATAAAACAAGAGGACAAATGGCAGCGATCCCAAGGAATGAGAAAAGACAAGGGGAGCCCGTGACTGCCTGCAGCTTCTTTCCTTGGGAGTTCCCAGACAATGACACAGGAAAGTGCCACACAGGCAAATTCGAAGGACTCCCTGTGTAGAGAAGACAAAGCTGAAGACCAGGGAGCTCAAAGATGCTAGAGTTGCCAGGACAAAGTACAGGAAAGGGGAGACACTGGAGACAGAAAACTCCAGAAGATCCCCCATGAATAGTAATCAGTAATTTTCTCCTGAATACCGATCAGGGCGTGCATTCAGTGAAATTACCTGGGGCTAGGAAAAGAACCACATGAAAGAATGAAAGGAAATAGCATCTAGTAGCACTCAGATAACACACACATACCTGTTCCCACCAACTACACTACAGAAACTCAAAATTCCTAAGGCATTGGGTAGAAGACACAGGAAGTAGTTAAAAAAATATAACTGGTGGAGAAAATAATTACCCCAGTCCAAGCACTGCACTGGCGCTACTTAACCCTAAAAACAAAATCTAAGGGATGAAAGTGCAGTCTCATGCCACATAATGATGTTTCGGTCAAGGACAAAATAGACATAGGACATACAATAGTGGTCCCGTAAGATTATGTCACCTAGTGACATCACCTAGTGACATTGAAACCATTTTAACTGGTGTTAGTCTATTCTATGGTATTCACACAATGATAAAACAGCATTGGGACACATTACGCTGAACACATACCTGTGGTTAAGCGACACATGACTGTATTTCCAACTCCTATAACATTGAGAACTAAGCATGAGAATATTTATAAGGCAAAATTTCAATACCCTAAAAGCAAACATGCAATGTCTGACATCCAGGGAAAAGTTACCACACATGCAAACAAGCAGAAAATATAACCTGCTCCTGGGCATGGTGGCTCATGCCTATAAACCCAGTAGTTGATAGGTTGAGACAGGAGGATCGCCGGTTCGAGGACAGACTGAGCAATCTGGTAAGATTCTTGGCAACCAAGTGTGATCTTGTTTCAAAAAGAAAAAAAAAAAAAGAGTAGGGGTGTAGCTCAGAGGTAGAACATGTTTGGGTTCAAAGGCATTCTGTGCCTCCAAATTTTTTTAAAGTTAAAAAGAAAATATATTTCCTGTAAAGAAGAGAAAAAACTAATTTAAAACAATCAAAAGTGACATACATGATAGAATTGGTAAATAAGTCCATAAAAGGGGTTAATAGAATTGGATCTTGATGCTCAAAACATTAAGTAGAGACATGAAAGATCTAAAAACAAAAAACTACATCAAATGTCAAGAGACAGAAACATCAACGTCTGGAAACAAAAATAAAACAAATGAGATGAGATTAATAGCTGAGTAGATAGTGAAGAAAGAAAAATTATATTTAAAAAGACTGAAGTCATACAAAGTATCTTCCCTAATTACTATAGGATTAAATTAGAAATCACTAACAGAGAAATCTCTAAATATTTGGAAACTGACATTTATAAATCACCTTTGCATCAAAGAAAAAAATTAAAAGGAAAAAAGGAAGTATTTTGACCTGAATAAAAATGAAAGCAAGCACAATATTTCAAAATCTGTGGAGTACTGCTACAGCAGTTCCTACAGGAAACTGATAGTAGTAAATACTTAAATAAGCAAATAGAAAAGAAGAAAGATCTCATCTGGGTGTGGTGGCACATGCCTGTAATCCCAGTATTTGGGAGGCTGAGACAAGAGGATCACAGGTTCCAGGCCAGCCTCAGCAACTTAGCAAGGACCTCAGCGACTTAGCAAGACCCTCTTAAATATAAAAAAAAAGAAAAATAGCTAGAGTATACCTCAAAGGTATAGCTCCCCTGGGTTCAATTCCCAATACCAACAACAACAATAACAAAAACAGGTCTCAAATCAATAACCTCAAGTTCTACCTGAATAAGTATATAATATAATTATATAATATATGACATAGCTATATTGTAATAAGAATTTAATTGTTTTAGTATTAATACTATATTATGGTATGTAATTTCTAGATTATGATTTCCAACCTACTTAATACATCAGTGTCAATTTCATTAAACTATTCGCAGAACTGAAAACTTGAGTCACAATGGGTTAAAGAAGCAAAAGAAAAAAAAAACAGTAACGATTTTAAAAAATGCAACAAATGAAACTGAAAAATACTAGTGAAAGTCAATAAAACCATACCTCTTTTGTTGAGAAGATCAGTGAAAGTGGTACAAGTTATCCAGATTAATCAGAAAAAAGGGAGAAAAGAAAAATTACCAATAACAAGAATGAAGGATGCACCATTCATATAGATTCCATAGTTAATAAAAGAACAATAAGGGGGTATTATGAACAACTTTTTGCTAACTAAATTGACAATTTAGATAAAATGGGAAAATTCCTTGAAAGAAACAAGTTACTCCATGGTCAGGCAGAATAAATATCAAAATGTCTGTTCTTCCAAAAATGATCTACAGAATCAATGCAATATCCATTAAAATGCCAAGGCCATTGTTCACACGTAGAGAAACGTCAGTCTCTCTTTTTTTGTGTGTGTGGTACTGGGGATTGAACTCAGGGGCATTCTACCTCCAAGCTATACCCCCAGCCCTATTTTTAATTCTTTATTTTGAAACAGGATCTCACTAAGTTGCGGAGTGCCTCACTAGGTAGCTGAGGCTGGCCGCGAACCCGGATTCTCTGGTCTCAGCCTCCCGAATGCTGGGATTACAAGCGTGCGCCACCACGCCCGGCAACATCAGTCTTTAAATTCATTTGGAACAACAACAAAAAAATACCCAGAATAGCCAAAATAGTTCTCAGCAATAAGAACCATGCAGGAGGCATCACAAAACCTGGTTTCAAACTCTACTACAGAGCCATAGTAATAAAAACAACATGGCATTGTCAAAAAGCAGACAAATAGACCAATGGAGTCTAGAAAACTCAGAAACAAACCCACACACTTATAGCCAAAAACATACACTGGGAACTTCTTCAATAAATGGTGCTGGCAACACTGGTTACCTATATGCAGAAAATGGAAATAAACCCCACTTTCTCACCCTGTGCAAGAATCAATTCAAGATGGATCAAAGACCTGGAAATTAAATAAGAGACCTTATAGCTACTTGAAGAGGGCATAGGACCAACATTCCAGCATATAGTCAAGTAAAAATTTCCCCAACAAGACCTCAAAGGCACAAAAAAATAAAATAAGGATCAAAATATGGGATTGCATTAAACTGAAGAGCTTCTGTACAGCAGAGGAAACTATCAAGAACCTCAATAGAGAGCCGACAGAATGGGAGAATATTTTGCCACCTACTCCTCCAATAGAGGACTAATATCTAGAATATACAGAGAACTCAAGAAACTCACCACTAAGAAAACAGATAACCCAATGAAAAAGTGAGCAAGTGAACTAAATAGACACATCACAAAAGAAGAAATACAAATGGCCAATAAATGTATGAAAAAATGTTTAATATCACTAGTAATTAGAGAGATGCAAATCAAAACTACCGTGAGATTTCAACTAACCCCAATTAGAATGGCAATCATTAAAAACACAAACAACAACTGCTGGCAAGGAGGTAGAGAAGTAGGAACTCTAATACATTGTTGGTGGGATTGCAAACTAGTGCAACTACTTTGGAAAACAGTGTGGAGGATCCTCAAAAGAATGGAATGAACCTACCATATTACTCAGCAATACTACTCCTGGGTATCTACCCAAAAGAATGGAAACCAAACTACTGCATACATATTTATGTTTATAGCTGCCCAATTCACAAATGCCAAACTATGGAACCAGCCAAGATGTTCATCAACAGATGAATGGATTACAAAACTATGGGATATGTACACAATGGAATTTTACTCAGCCATAAAGAAAAACAAAATCATGTCATTTTCAGGGAAATGGATGGAACTGGAGAACATTATGCTAAGTGAGATTAGTCAGTCACAAAAAATAAAAAAATGGTATGCTCTCCCTAATATGCAGAAGCTAGGGAGAAAACGGGTCATAGGAGGGATTCCAGACAAAGGAGGAGAAACCTTTGTTGAGCGAAGAAGAGGACCTAACTGAAGGAGACGTGGGAGGGAGACGAGGGAAGCACCTCAGTGGACATGATGTGCATGCAGAGACTTATCGAAGCCAAGCACTGCTGAGCAACGGAAGAAAGAGGGGAGAGAACAGGGCAGAAACTGGGAGAGGACTCAAGTGCTCTGTGCGTGTATGCCTCTATCACCCTGAACTTCATCAAGATGTATGATTATCATACACCAATAAAAAATAAAAATTAAAAAAAAAACAGTCGAGAAGAAATGGATTACCTGAATAGGCCTATTTCTACTAAAGAAATTTTATTTGTACTTAAAAACCATCTGACAAAGAAGACTCCAGGTCCTAATATATTAAATGAGAGAAGAAATACCAATTTTACACAAATTCTTCCAGAGAATGGAAGTAGAAGGAATAATATCCTGTTCATTCTACAATGCAATATTATCTAAAACCAGACAAAAAATGTTTAAAGTCTACAGACAATATCCTTTATAAACAGATACAAATATTCTAGCAAAAGTTTATTACAATGGTTCTAAAAATATATTAAAATGATATATAGTGGTGATGTGTGATTAATCCTATCCATGTAAGGATTTATTACTTTTTTCTATTTTAATATATTAAAATGTATTTTTAGCTTTGTTAATTGCCCATTGATTATATTTGCGCTTTATTTATATAACTTCTTACTAATGTTTTATCATTTTATTGTACAGGTCTTGTACATATTGTGTTAAAATACAACTGATTTTATATACTTATATCCTGCAACCTTGCTAAACACATGTTACCTTAAATAATTATTTTTGGTAGTTTTAATTGGGCTTCCTATATAAACTATTGTGTCATCTGTGAATAAAGATAGTTTTGTTTATTTCCATTCTGGAGGCATATTAATTGCTTATTTTTCCTTACTCTACTGTCTAGAATCCACACACAGACACCATACTGTTGAATAATCTAAACCCTGATATTAAGAAAAAGTATTCAGTCTTCTGCCACTAAATAGGGTGTTTAAAATTTCTGTAGATGTTACATTGAGTTGAGAAATTTTTATCTATTATTATGTTGAGAACTTTTATAAAGGAATTAGTGCTGGATTTTCTTAAATATTTTTTCTGCATTGATTCATATGATGATATCAATTGGCACAAAAAATTGCCATTTAATATCACATCAAAAATATAGCATTATTAGGTCAGGCATGGTGGCACACACCTGTAATTCCAATGTCTGAGAGGCTGAGACAGGAGGATTGTAGGTTCAAGGCCAGCCTCAGCAACTTAGTGAGGCTCTCAGCAATTTAGTGAGATCCTGTTTCAAAATAAAGAATAGAATAGGGCTGGGAATGTAGCTCAGAGACAGAACGCACCTGGGTTCCATCCCCAGTACTACACACACACACACACACACACACACACACTCCATATATATATATATATATATATATATATATATATATATATATATGTATGTATATATAGCATAGTTAATGTTAAACGTGACACAAGATGTGAAGACCTACACAGTAAGGAACTCCAAAAGCTTGTTGAGAAATTGAAGAAGACCAAAATAAATGGAGATATATTGTGGTCATGGGTAAGAAAAATCTGTTTCTCTGATTAAGCTTCCTTTGATCAAGACACAGAGGAAGAGAGACAGCAAATGAGCTTGGGTGCTCTTTGAGAAAAGAGATTTTCAGGCAAAAGGAACTGCAAGAGAATATCCTCCAAAACGTTGGCACATTTTATGTTTACAGAACAAAAAGGTTGACCCTCATGTCTGGAATGCAGAAAGCAGGAGCAAAAAGAGTAAAGATGAGGTTAGAGAATTAACCAGTATGCCATTGTTCGAGAATGAAAACATGGAGTTCAGAGTTCATTGAAAAGTTATAAACAGAGGCACATCATGATAGATTGCAGGGAAGTCAGGCAAAAACACACAAAGATCCTTGAGTAAGCTATTGCAATAATGCAGTGAAAAGATGGAAGTTCAGACTAGACTGTCAAAGGCCAAAGTCATGAGAAATGACTCAGAATATACAATGAAACTAAGGCCAATTTGATTTGCTGGTAGATTGAATTAAAAAAAAAAAAGACGAATCAAGACTGAATCCACAATTTCTCATCTAGGCAACCTAGAAGAATGGATTGCCACTTACAGAAATAAGAAACATGACAGGAAGAGAAGGATAGAGGAGAAGTCCAACGTTTGGTATCATTCACGTTAATACACTATCAAGATATTCAACTGGAAATGTGTTCAGAGAAGTGGTCGTGGCTCAGACTGTCTATTTGACATTTACAGTCAGGAGACTGAGTAAGTTTACACAGGAAGGGAAAGTGGGCTCTGAGCTGGTCTGATGGTTAGAGGTCTGAAAGATAAAGTAATTTTCAAAAGAGACAGAGAAGAGTAGAAGAGTAGCTAGAGAGACGTGAGGAGAATAGAGGGAATGGTTTCCTGAGAGCCAAGTAGAAACAGGTCAAGAAAGAAGGAATTAACTAATGTGTCAAATCCTGCCTGAGGACTGGTCATTGGTTTTGAATCAAAGACTTCATCTGTGACCGAACACAAGCAGCTCCAAGAATGGTAGACTCACTCCAAGAGACAGTGGGAACAGAGGCTTGACAAACAGAAGAGGCAACTCTTAAGAACTTTCTCTGTAAAAGAGAGTCAATAGCTACACAGGGATATGAGCTAAAGGGAATTGTAACTCAATTAAAACTGGCCTCTGGGTGATAAAATTATAGGACTTTTCTCTTTGTATTTTTCTGTATTTTCCAAATGCCCAAAACCTTTATGTTACCTTTACAATCAGAAAACAAACTGAATTACTCACTTTAGGAAAAGAAAAATGCGAGTAATTTCTCTTTCCTCTTATGTGTCAACCTCCCCACAATATATGAATTGTATCTATGAGGAAGAGAAAAGATTATTTGAAAAAAGTGTTGCTATTTTCAAATAATCTAAGCTGCAGCATAAAGAGACCAGTTTTAGAGCCTCCCCAATGTGAGTAGAATCCAGGTCCCTAGGCTTAGCCTCGCCATGCCTTAGGCTGAAGCCAATGGTGTGGCTGCCCAAAAAGTACTTTCAAAGACTGGGAAGCCTTTCACTCTAATATCCATCTGTTTTCAGCATTCATCTTGCTTACAATTATTTTGAATGAGAATGGCTTTAATACCAAGTAATTTATCTTCTTCTCCTGTGAATTAAGAAGCCATGAGCTTAGGTTCTTGGGCCACTTTTCTATTTCATTCTGCTTGTTTTCACTAAGGGTCCTGAAAGGTATAAATGCAGGGGCTAAGGTTAAGTTGATCATCAATGGCCAACAATTGTATCAATCATGTCTCTGTAATGAATCAGCTCCCCAAAGTCCAAAGAACAGACTCGGTAGAGCTTCCAGATAGCTAAGCATGTGGAGGATTCTGGCAGGCAGTGCACCTGGAGAGAATATGGAAACTCTGTACCTATGCATCTCGCTCTATGCATCTCTTCAACTGTATCCTTTGTAATAATATCTATAATAAACTGGTAAATGTTTCCCTGTTCTGTGAGTTGCTCTACCAAATTAACTGAAGGAGGAGACTGTAGGAACCTAGAAGGTATTTTTGATAAATATGGCACCCTTTTAAATATTATAAAAATAGACAGGAAAGAAAAAAATGATGAAAAATAAAATAAGCAATAATAATGTTTATTGGTAGATCTTGTAATAATGTTTAAAATAAGCAACTAAACTCCCTAGTTATTGAATTGCTCTAAGTTTTATTTTCATATTTTGTTTTTTTATTTTCAAAAGTTATGTTTTTGTTGTTGTTGTTGTTGTTTATATTTATGCACACATTTCTCATTTAACCCCTTCCCCAATTCCCACCCCACTCCCTTGCCCTCCCTCCTTCTCAAGTTCAGTTTAGTGATTGACCTTGATATATTTGTAAAAGTACATCATGTGCATTAGGGTGTCCTCCCCTTCCTCACCCCCGTCCATCCCCCTCAGTTAAGTCAATTTCTTTGCTCATCTAGGGTTTCTCTTTTTTCATCTGGAGACCTTCTTATGTCCCATATTCTCCCTAGCATCTGCATATCAGGGAGAACATATGCTTTTTAACTCTTTGTGATGGACTAATCTCACTTAACATAATATTTTCCAGTTGCATCCATTTCCCTGCAAATAACATGATTTCGTTCTTCTTTATCGCTGAGTAATATTCCATTGTGTACGTATCCCATAGTTTTGTAATCCATTCATCTGTCGATGGACATATTGGCTGTTTCCATAGTTTGGCTATTGTGAATTGTGCAGCTATAAACATAGATATACATGCGTTGGTCTGATATTTTGGTTTCCATTCTTTTGGGTAGATACCCAGAAGTGGTATTGCTGGATAATATAGTAGGATCGTTCCCATTCATCTGAGGATCCTCCATACTGTTTTCCAAAGTAGTTGCACTAATTTGCAATCACACCAACAATGTATTAGGATTCCCACTTCTCCACACCCTTGCCAGCATTTGTTGTTGTCCGTGTTTTTTATGATTGCCATTCTGATTGGGGTTAGGTGAAATCTCAAGGTAGTTTTGATTTGCATCTCTCTGATTGCTAATGATGTAGAACATTTCCTCATACATTTATTGGCCATTTATATTTCTTCTTTTGTGAAATGTCTATTTAGATCCTTTGCCCATTTTTTGGATTGGGTTAGTTGTTTTCTTAGCTGTGATTTTCTTGAGTTCTTTGTATATCCTATATATTAGATATCTAACAGAAGAGTAGCTGGCAAATATTTTCTCCCACTCTGTGGGCTCTCTTTTGAGGTTCTTGATAGTTTCCTTTAGTGCACAGAAACTCTTCAGTTTAATGCAATCCCATGTATTGATCTTCCTTTGAGTTGCTTGTGCTTTTGGGGTCTTGTTGAGAAAGTTTTTACCTGTGCCTATATGTTCAAGTGTTGGTCCTATGCCCTCTTCAAGTAGCTGCAAGGTCTCTGGCCTGACTTCCAGGTCTTTGATCCATCTTGAGTTGACTCTTGTGCAGAGTGAGAAAGTGGGGTTTATTTCCAGTTTTCTGCATATGGTTAGCCAGTTTTGCCAATACCATTTCTTGAAGAGGCTTTTTCCGGTGTATATTTTTGGCTCCTTGTCAAAAATCAATTGACTGTAAGCACGTGCGTCTGTTTCTGAGTCTTCTCTTCTCCTCCATTGGTCTATGTGTCTGTTTTTGTTCCAATACCATGCTGTTTTTATTACTGTGACTTTGTAGTAGAGTTTGAAGTCAGGTATTGTGATACCTCCTGCATGGTTCTTGTTGCTAAGAACTGCATTGGCTATTCTGGGCTTTTTGTTCCAAATTAATTCAAGGACTGATTTTTCTCTGTGAGGAGTGACCTTGGTAATTTCATGGGTATTGCATTGAATCTGTAGATCAGTTTTGGGAGGATGGCCATTTTGATGATATTTATTCTGCCTATCCATGAGCATGGAAGACCTGTCTATTTTCTAAGGTCTTCACCTATTTCTTTTTTCAGCTTTTTATAGTTTTCCTTATAGAGGTCTTTTACCTCTTTGGTTAGGTTTATCCCTAAGTATTTTATTTTTGGGGGTGCTATTGTGAGTGGAATTGTTTTCTGAATTTCTTTTTCAGTGGATTTATGGTTGGCATATGGGAAAGCTTCTGATTTTTTAAGATTGATTTTGTATCCAGACACTTTGCTGAATTTGTTGATCAATTCTATAAGTTTTTTGGTTGACTTTGTTGAGTCTTCTAAGAATAGTATCATGTCATCTGCAAAAAGGGATACATTTAGTTCTTCTTTCCCTATTTTTATACCTTTAATATCCTTCTCTTGCCTTATTGCTCTGGCTAGAGTCTCAAGTACTATATTGAACAGAAGAGGTGATAATGAACATCCTTGTCTTGTTCCTGTTTTTAGTGGGAACTCTTGCAGTTTTTCTCCATTTCATATGATGTTGGCTATGGGCCTATTGTATATTGCCGCTATGATTTTGAGGTATGATCCTTCTATTCCAATTCTCTGAAGTGTTTTTAGCATGAATGGGTGTTGGATCTTGTCAAATGCTTTTTCAGCATCAATTGAGATGATCATGTGATTTTTGTCTTCAATTCTGTTTATGTGGTGAATTACATGGTTGATTTTCCATATGTTGAACCAGCCTTGCATCCCTGGAATGAATCCGATTTGGTCATGGTATATAATTTTCTTGATGTGGTTTTGAATGCGCATTGCTAGTATTTTGTTTAGCAGTTTTGCATCTAAGTTCATCAATGATATAGGCCTATAGTTTTCTTTTCTTGAGCTGTCTTTATTTGGCTTTAGTATCAATGTGATATTGGTTTCATAGAATGTGTTTGGGAGGGTCCTGTTTCTTTCTATTTCATGGAATAGTTTGAGGAGTATTGGGATTAGCTCTTCTCTAAATGTTTTATAGAATTCACTTGGAAAACCATCTGGCCCTGGGCTTTTGTTTGATGGTAAACTCTTTATTGCTGTTTCAATCTCCTTTATTGCTATTGGTCGGTTTAAGTTTTCTATATCTTCTTGACTCAATTTAGGGAGGTTATATGTATCTAAAAATTTATCAATTTCTTTTAGATTTTCCATTTTGTTGGAATATAGTTTTTCAAAATAGTTTCTGATGATCCTCTTTATTTCCATACTGTTGGTGGTAATATCACCTTTTTCATCTCTTATTTTGGTAATTTGGGTTGATTCTCTCTTTTGGTTAGGTTGGCCAATGGTTGATCTATCTTGTTTATTTTTTCAAGAAACTAGTTTTTGGTTTTGTTGATTTTCTATATATTTTTTTAATTCTGTACTTCATTAATTTCTGCTCTGATTTTCATGATTTCCTGTCTTTTACTAACTTTGGGGTTGGACTGTTCTTGTTTTTCAAGTGCTTTGAGCTGTATCATTAGGTTATTTATTTGGTGGTTTTCTGTTCTTCTTATGTGGTCACTCAGTGCTATAAATTTTCCTCTTAGTACTGCCTTCAAAGTGTCCCAGAGGTTTTTATATGTTGTATCTCTGTTTTCATTGGTTTCTAGGAATTTTTTAATTTCTCCCCTTACTTCTTCTATGACCCAATCCTCATTCAGCAATGTGGTGTTCAGTTTCCATGTGTTTACATGGTTACTCTGGGTCTTCTTAGAGTTGATTTCTAGTTTCACTCCATTGTGGTCTGAAAAGATGCAGGGAATTATACTGCATTTTTTGAATTTGCCAGTGCTCGCTTTGTGGCCCAGAATGTGGTCTATTTTGGAGAAGGTTCCATAGGCAGCTGAGAAAAATGTGAATTCAGCTGTAGTTGGGTGAAAGAGTCTGTATGTTTCTAATAGGTCCATTTGCTTTATTGTATTGTTTAGGTCTAAGGTGTCTCTACTGACCTTTTGTTTAGAAGAATGATCTAGAGATGTAAGAGGAGTATTGAAGTCTCCCAGTATTAGTGTATTGGGATCTATATGTGTCTTTATATCATACAGAGTTTGTTTTATGAAAGTGCCTGCCTATGTTTGGGACATAGATGTTGATAATTGTTATTTCCTCTTGCTGGATTGTTCCTTTCACCAGTAAAAAATGCCCTGCTTTGTCTCTTCTGATAAGCTTAGGCTTGAAGTCTAATTTATCTGATATCATGGTTGCTATTCCTGCTTGTCTTCGAGTTCCATTGGCATGGATTACCTTACTCCAGCCCTTCACCTTTAGTTTGTGGGAGTCTTTGCTTGTAAGGTGTGTTTCTTGCAGGCAGCATATAGATGGATTCTGGGTTTTGATCCATTTTGCCATCTTGTGCCTTTTTATTGGGGAGTTGAGACCATTTATATTCAGTGTGAATATTGAGAGATGATTTTTTAATTCCTAACATTTTGAGTTTTGACTTCTGTTTTTGGTGGTGTTTATTCTTCTTTGCTTAGTTGTTTGCTTCCTGGAAAATATTGTTTCTCTGGTTCTGACGTTTACTTGTCAGTTCTTCTTTGTAGTTAATTTCTTTGAGTATTTTCTCTAGAGCTGGTTTGGAAGACATAAATTCTTTCAGTTTCTGTTTGTCATGGAAGATTTTTATACCCCATCAACTTTGAGAGAGAGTTTTGCTGGGTATGAGAATCTTGGCTGCAAGTTATTTTCTTTCAGCATTTGGAATGTTACTTCAGCCCTCCTGGCTTTCATGACTTGATTTGGGAGGTCTGGAGTGATTCTAATTGTTTTGCCTCTGAATGTCACTTGGCCTTTTATTTTTGCTGCCTTTAGAATTCTCTCCTTGGCCTCTTCATTAGTCAACTTGATTATTATGTGGCATGGTGAACCTCTTCTTTGGTCTTGTCTTGCGGGAGTTCTATATGTTTCCTGTACCTGTGTGTCAACTTCTCTTTCTATGTTTCAAAAATTCTCTGATATTACTTCTTTGAAAAGATTGTTTATTCCATAAGTTTCGACTTCTAATCCCTCTTCTATGCCTATTATTTTTAGGTTAGCTCTTTTAAAATTGGCCCAGATCTTATCAATGTCCAATTCATACTGTCAAATTTTTTTCCTAAATTATGCATTATGGATTCATTTTTGGAATAGTCATCTTCTAAGAGTGATATTTTATTTTCCATGTGGTCTAATCTACTGTTTATAGTTTGTATTGATGCCTTCATTTCAGTTATTGCATCTTTCACTTCCTTTTGGTTCCTTTTCAGGTCATCAGATTCTTTGTTTATTTGTTCCTTTATTTCTTTCCAACTCTCCCTACAGGGGCCCCTGCACCCCGGAGGTGCAATTTAACTTACAGATCCCTGATGCTCTGGTTCCAGTGGGAGGGGTGATCTGGGGTGTTCCAGGTGTTCTTGATCATTGTTGCTCCTGCGGGGATATGCCTACTGATTAGGGTGTGGAATTCCGTAGCAGCTTACACCACTTCTGCTCATTAGGTGCGCAGGATTTCGTTGGAGGTCTTGGTGCTAATAGAAGCTGTTCCTGGTGACTGCCAAGATGGCGGCCACGGGTTTGCAGTGTACGCCAGTGCTGCGTGCGTGCGCGTGCTCGCGCCAGCTCCTTTGTTCTCCCTGGCTTCCGTTCAGCTGTTTTTGTTGCTTTATTCACTTTTTTTTGCTGCTTTTCTTTTCTTTCCTTCCGTCAAGAAGCTGTGTTTGCGGCAGTTTTGTATCAGGCTCTGCAGTGCAGTTCGATGCTCTGGCTCTGGCACAAGAGGTGAGCTGGGGTCGTCCCACGGTCGTCTCGCTTGGTCGCTGGGTCTGCAGCTTAAAGGCTTAAAGGCCGCCGCGGCCACGGCTCCTCACCTTGGCGCCGCCATCGCGCAGTCGGGCTTTCTGGGGTCTCTTTAGTTGTAGTTCAAATTTCATTGTTTTGTTCACTATTTTGTCACTTTTTTTTTCCATCAAGAAGCTGCTTTTATGGCAGATTTGATTCGAGCTCACAGCGCCTGAGGAGAGGTGATTCACTCAGACGCCATCTTGGGCTCCTCCTCCTGTTTTCAATATTTTGAATATCAGAGTAACTAACTTAAAATGAGATGTTAGACATCGTTGTTCTTAAAATTCATTTCTTCACGCATTGCCATCAGAGAACTTATTGAATTGCCCTGTGTTGTTAGAGTCCAGCCTCCAGCCATGATTCTGAGCTCTCTCTAACTTTCTCCAAACTCATCTATCAATCAGTCATAGCCATTTCTCATGAAGAAGACTGCAGCTCTCTTTCTACCCCTGCCTATATTTTCAGGCTCTAACTTCTCCCTTTCTGTATTAAAATCGCATGTGTAAATTGTCATAAATAGAGACATTTCTCTTTTAAAAGAAATTTTAGTTGTCAGCATTTAAAAAAAATAATATTTTGTATTTACCGACTATACAGGGATGGGCAGGAACAAAGCTGTCCAGACTCTAGGACTAATTTCCAATTCAGGATGATGCATGCTTAAACGTTTCCATCCATTGTGGTACAAATACCTAAGGTACTATAGATTGGCCTTGAACCCTTGGTTTCCATCTGGTAGATCATGCAGACATTTGATTAAAAATATTAACAAACAAATATACTCCTTTTTCTAGATTATTCAAATACCTGCCCTAAGAGTACACATGAAGGGCAAGTTTGAAGGGTGTTGCTGAAGACCAGCACAGTCAGAATTGGATTCTGACTTGCTCTAGGAATTACAGAACCAATCAGGAAATCAGCATGAGGGGCCCATTCTCTGTGCTCTACAGCAGTGATGGTTAGAGGAAGAGGGGTTGGAACTTTCTGAGACCAAGAGGGCCTTGTATTTTGCACATGAATCACCAGGATTATGGTTACAAAACTCTAATTCCAGGCTTTGTAAAAAGATCCTGAGGTACAGTCTTCTTTGGCAAGAACTAACTCTAAATATGAGTAGACTTTTTTCCTGGAGATTGAGGAAATCACTTTCTCTAGCTGAGCAATCCTGGGAACTTTTAACCTTAGGCTGTTTGAAATTAATTAAAAAATACAAAATGGTAATGTGGTATGCCCAGCTTCTTTCTGTCCATGAGAAATCCCCTTAAAGTGAATATATTATGATTTTTCAACTATTTTTGTGTGTGCATATATATATTTGCGTGTAGCCTTTATATCTGTATTGCTTTGTTGCACAATGTATTTGTGGAGATAGTCTAGGAAATTTTCAAATATGATAGATTACCTTGACACATCTTCTATTATGGCAAGTCATTCTGATGAAAATATGTGTTGATATGTGAATCCATGCATGCTAAGTAAACAAATATGAATTGTGCATCTATGTTGCAGAATGTGATAAGCTAAGGAAGATAGAAATGCTGGTCTCAGCTTGTATCCCACAGGCCCTTGTGTTCTGATTTGATGCGGCAAAGTCTAGCCCTGGGACACACTCTAAACCAAAGACAAAGACAAAGAAAGGTAGGCAGTGAAAGGAGGCAGGTGGAGAGGCGCAGAGACAGACAACTGTCACCATGATGCACTGTGAAGAGAAAGCCCAGTTACCAGATAGAGTTATGTCTTCCTCTGCAGAAAAACCTTCATAATTACAGCATTCAACTGAAATATTAACAAAATTGAATGACTCAAGAGAAAGAAAAAAGATCAAAGCAATATGTTTCTGTTTATTTATAGCTTTAATAACAATTAGTTGGGTAGACTATAGCTATCTCACTTTTAACTAAAAGTTTAATTACTCTCAATTTTATTTCTCTATATTTCTATTTTTGTGTGAATTCAGCACAATTTATTGAAACCTATAAACTTGACTTTTGTTTGACCAATAATATTAGAACCAACGAATATGATTTCATTTCTTCTTTTTCTTTTTGGTTTCAAAAATCTATAGCTTTGTCTGTTTAGGTTAAGCTATCTACTGTTGCTTGAAACAACTAATTTTCATGTTTGTTATAACATAAGTATTTAAGAATCTGTGAATTTATATTCACCATATTAATTATTAATTTTTTTTAACTTTTTGGTGGCATGGGGAATTTAGCCCAGAGGTGTTCTACCTCTATTTCGTTTTATTTTCATTTTATTTTTGAAATGGGATCTGGCTAAGTTGCTGAGGCTGATCTTAAATCTGCAATCCTTGAGAAAAGTAGAGCTCACACATTCCATCAATGGGTTTATCTGTTTAATTAGCTCATTATTGATCAGGCTAGCCTCAGACAAATAGGATTCAAATAAAGGGTAAATGACATTTGGTGGAGATGCAAAATGATGTGCCAAAGAAGCGCAGCAGGATTTGAATGCAGCTCAGAGTCTGTTCACACACCCGGCCTCCCACAGATGATCATTCCTGCGCAATGGAATCGTGTGCTGAAAACCAGACTAGATTGAGTCTCACCTCAAGAGACTGCTGAAAATTATTGGAAGGCCCGTAAGGGAGGTTCAGAGAAAAAGAAAGGCAACTTTTGCCGGGCGTGGTGGCGCACGCTTGTAATCCCAGCATTCGGGAGGCTGAGACCGGAGGATCCGGGTTCGCGGCCAGCCTCAGCTACCTAGTGAGGCACTCCGCAACTTAGTGAGACTCGGTTTCAAAATAAAGAATAAAAAATAGGGCTGGGGGCGTAGCTCGGAGGTAGAATGCCCCTGAGTTCAATCCCCGGTACC
>PVLC010007911.1:0-19728 GCA_004027655.1 Graphiurus murinus | reverse complement strand
TACCACTAAAATATTATGTTCATTAATGTAATACTTGTATTAATACGCTAAATACACCAATCTATACTAATATATTGTGTAGAGCACAAATTCTCAATGGTATCCACCTCAGGAAGCACAACTGCCATTCCATTGATTGTGCCTGGGAAGAATCAAGTGCTCCGAGTTCTAAATGGATTTGAGCTTCTATCGTAATTGACAGGAAGCTAATGCTGTGTACTCCGGTTGGAGCTGAGAGCTAATTCTGTAACACTGAAGTGTTTTTTAAGATATCAGTGAGGTGGAATCATTTTAAGATAAACCACAAGGCAAAGTAGTCAGGATAGTAAATGTTTCTTAAAAGGTAATATATTCCCAGCATCGCATTAAAGTTGCTGCTGCTGAGATCAATTTGGAAAATTTTAAAAGACAGCCACAATTTCCCAGGTCTTCAGCTTACTTTTCTTAGTTTTAAGTCCTAAGTACTTGGAGGACAGGAGCCGCCAGCTGGGACTTTGGAGCTGAAGCTTGCGTGGTGTTGGGGATGCTCTCCCTCTTCTTCCTTTCCTTCATTTTCTTAGCGATGGCTGATCAAAAATGGTGAATGGCTGAGGTTCCAGAGAAGCCACTGACCTGCACTGATCACAAACAAAGGAGACCAGGGAACCAAATGAAAGAGAAAACAGAAAAACTGTAGCAAATTAAGACATCAAAAACAGCATACATGGCATAAACACAGACAACAGAAATCATATGTTTGGACATGTTTCTTGGTTTTCAGTTATGTGACTAACAAGGGGAAGAAATTGTCATTAAAGGTATTTCCAAATGATGCACCAAAGTCTTCAAATATATCCAATGTAAATTTTAACAGTTACTAATGATTCTTGCCTTGGAGTACAAAAGAGGTTTCATATTGGTTTCCTTCTTACAATCAAGTAATTCCTGGAAATAGATTTCATCTGGGTTTCCTGCTGCCATCTTTTAAGATCCAGGTCCTTCTTACCTTCTTTGTCACCTGCTCTCTTGAATCTTCTAAAATTTTGTCTTAATAACATGCACTTAGCTTTTACCATAGACTGCTCTGGTGCTTCTATGAATGTATATGTTTGTCTTACTAAGTTGTTGAGACAGGTTGTGAGCCTGAAATCCTCCTATCTCAGCCTCCCAAGTACTGGAATTACAGGCATGTACCACTATCCTCCACTTGTACCGACATCTGTTTCAGAGCAGAATGCCTAGCTTCTTCTAGATAGCCAGTCCTTATCAGTTCCTTACACGATCATCACTGTCACTATTGTAGTGAAATATACCCTAGTGTTTTCCTGGATAATATCAACTCAACCTTGGAATAATCCTTCAAGGAAAGTAACAGGGAAGTTATTCAGCTCACTCATGATTAAAAAGTGGTAAATAACAATTATCTACCTATTTGTTCAATTGGAGCCCACAAAGAGGAGGTTATTAACCTTTATCATATCACAGTACATGTAGGAAGGATGTTTGCATAGCATTCTGGGGAAATTGGGCTGCTGGTGGCTGGAGGTGACTATCTGAGGCTGAGGGAAATCCATTTCTCTGCACACCTGTGACCCAGTCATTGCTGCCCAGCACAGTATAGCATGTATTTCTGCTGCAAAGGATCCATATGCTGTTGCATGGTGATTTACATATGGAGGTAGATTCGGGTATGGACAAGGCTCCATCTTTGTCCATGAAAAGTAAGGACTGGGAGGTGGCATACTTATAACCCAGGGCCAGGAAAGAAACAATGATGAGATGAGAATAGAGAAGGTGTGTTGGAAAAGGTGGGATTATGATCGTAGAGTCATTCAGGAAAACCCACCGAGTACCAACTATATACTTGGCCCTGTGCTAGGCACTAGGGATTCAGTTCCAGTCCCCAAAGAATTACCTTGCAGACTTCTGGGGAAATTGATTCTACAAATACATTGTTACTGTAGGATAAGGTGGTTGTAATGAAGGAAATATACATAAATGTCTTGTGATAGCACATCTGGGTTGAACATTAAATAACCAACTGAATTTTAACAAGTAAAAATCCAAGGTACAAGGAAGGAGTCTGATGTACATGAATGGCAGAATACAAAAGAGTAAGTCATCATAGATAACACCTGGAGAAGCCTGCAGAGAAATACTAATAGGGAGCGAGGTCAGAGGTTAGGGTAGTCCCAACCACAGAGGAAAGTGAGGCCTGAGCACATTTTTCAGCTGACAAAAGGAGTTGTTTACTAACAGCCATCAGAGGTGAAAGGGAAAGGTGGAGAGCAGCCTTCGCTAATGTAAGGGTGTCAGGTTTAGGAAATAGAACTATAGGGTGCTCAGGACATTTGAGTTTCAGATAAGTGACAAATGATTTTTTTGCATAAATATATCTCTTGTAATATTTAGGGCATGCTGATGCTAAAATGATTACTCACTATTTATCTGAAATTCTAGTTTAACAGGGTTCCTTGTCCTGTGTCAGTAATTCTCGTGAGAAAAATGAGATCCACAGGCCAAGTGAAAGTGAGCCTTGGCCATGAGGAGTTTCTCAGAGGGAGCCTATGGTTCTCCTGTAATTCCTGTAGCTCGTACAATTTCAGCTTCCTGGGCCCACTACACCCACTACAGACATGCGTAATCATTGTCCTAAGGTAAACACAGGAAGTCTCTATTTTTAAGTTCTTCAAAGGATTCTGTGATTTACTAACATCAAAAAGATGCTCTTTCTCAAACACAGAAAATAAAGTAGGTGGGAGTAGTTGTGGTATCAAAGGGCAGAGAAGCAGCACTCACAGGCGATGACCTCTGGGTCCTGATTCATTTATAACTCATCCGTTCAGAACTGGAGAATCAGAGTCATGTTGACAATCTGAAAAAGGTCTAGAAAGGATTCTGGCATTCACTGCCAATACTGAAGACAGGAGTCCTCCAAACATTATTTGAGAAAAATGTCTTAGCAGAAGTGAAAGCCCCAATTATGCTCGCTAGCATGGACGTGTAACAGACTGCCTCAACGACGTAAGCTCATCACCTCTTGACAGTTCGGAGGTCATAAGAGCAGCAATGGGAGTTAGAACCTGGGGATTTATTAAGATTAAATTAAGTAAGCTAGTAGAAGGAAGGTGGGCATGGCAAAAAGTCAAAGAGATAAAACCTCAACTCCAGGCTGGAAAGGGAGGCCATGATAGGCAGGGAGGTGACAATGTGCTTACAAATGCCACGCGAGGATTAGAAGGCACAGTAGAAGCTGGGCGTGGTGGCGCACGCTTGTAATCCCAGCATTCGGGAGGCTGAGACCAGAGGATCCGGGTTCGCGGACAGCCTCGGCTACCTAGTGAGGCACTCTGCAACTTAGTGAGACTGGGTTTCAAAATAAAGAATAAAAAATAGGGCTGGGGGTGTAGCTCGGAGGTAGAATGCCCCTGAGTTCAATCCCCAGTACCGCAAAAAAAAAAAAAAAAAAAAAAAAAAAAAAAAAAAAGGCACAGTAGATATAAGGAATGGTTTCTCTAAAGAGAATGGAAGGTATTAAACAATAAGAGAGAAATATTTATATTCCTGATCCTAATGTTGCAGTAAGTCAAAGAAATGAAGAGATCAATGGAATGGCCAGTATTAACTAAAGCTATGTGAATATGGAAATTTTGCAAACAAGAAGCTGTGAACTAGAGTTAGAAAAAGGTCATCAAGGCAGATGTTGAAGTAGCCCTAGAAGACCTGAAGCTATTGAGATTTTGGTATTTTTTTAATGTACTTATTTATGTATGGGAAGTAAATCATAGAATCTAATGAATAAATGATTAGATTTTCACCTTTTGTGTGAAAATATTCCCCAAATGTCTCCGAGGGTTATGACAGTTAGCTCTGTCTGCATAGCAACAACCAAAAGTTACTTTCTATTTACAGCTTCTCCATTCTCTTATGATGCAAATATGTTTGTTTCCTACTGAAGAAAAGCAGCATTTTCTTTCCAATGATAAAGAGCCCTAGTTTATGGCAATCTGTGAAATGCATTAGGTGAAATGAGATTTTTTTTTTGCTTTTTCTCGCCTCTTATAAAAAAATTCAATAGCTTCACATTATATGTGAACATTTTCTCACAACTTTCCTATTTAGAAGCTATTATAAAATAGTCAAATGGGAAGTAAATGTTCTCTTTATTTCACAAACCACTTACAGGAAAGCACAAATGTACAGATAACAGATTCGAGAAAGTGTAGGATGAAATCCCGGGGATGCCAAGAGCAGAAGAAGCATCAATAATGAATAGTCTCATCAAGATTTATACTATTGCACTTAATACTATTCAAAATGTGTTTTCCAAATTCACCTGTTCTTAGAAGATTATTATCTATAAGGGTCATCTTGGTTCTTGTATCTATTATCATCAAGACAGAAAATACTGGCAGTATTAAAGTACCTGATAGAAAAAACTAATTAAAGAATGCAAGTTTTGTGAAGAGGAAGGTTCAGAATACTGCTGGAGAGACAGTCCATGATGAGGCCCAGATTGAAATGGAATGTACCATTAAGAGAAATTTCTGAAGATGATATTGTAAAAGATAAAATGCCTATCTCACCACTGTCAGCTCTTGGCTATTTAATTCCAAAGTCAACTTGTCTGATAAAATTTTATTAAAAGTAATTTCATTTGTTTTGACACTAGGTGCAATTTAAAATATACACTAATATTCATCCATTGACTGGCATAAAAATTATATATAATTGTAATCTGTGTGTGTTACTGGGGATGGAACCTAAGGGCATTTTACATCTGAGCTATACCTCCAGCCCCACTTTATTCTTTTATTTTGAAACAGGGCCTTACTAAGCTGTGAAGGGCCTCAGTAAGTTGCTGAGCCTGGCCACAAACCTGTGATCCTCCTGTTTCAATGTTCCAAGTACTGGTCTTACAAGCAAGTCCTTGCACACCAGGCTATAATCGTAATTTTGAATGGCTAAAAATATGGAATTGTTGCACTCTAATAAATATGTACAACAAAAAATTAGGCTAATAAAAATCAATTTTTGAATAATATTTGATAATGTGGAAATTTCCACATTATATTGCTGAAGAAGAAAAGGAGGTTCAAACAAGAATAATTGATTTTGTTAAAATCAATTAATAAAATAATTATTGTTTGTGCATATATAATGACAAATCAAACAGCAAAAATTTCATAAAAATATTAAATGGTCTCTCAATTCATGAATTTGGAGATAATCTTTATTCTTTTTCATTGTTTTCCACATATTCTGCAATAAACTCTTAATAACCATTATTACTAATAAATGTAATACGGTAAAACATTTACTCTGAGCTATTAAACTGTATACATACATGTACACAGATACACACACACAGACATATACACATACACACACATTTAGGAAGCTCAATTCTGGAGCTCACATAAGAGTTTGGAAACTAAAAGCCAGAGGAGTTAATAGTTGAACCCACTAACTTTTCTAAATAGGATTAATTGCCTAGGGAATATTCATTTCTAAAAATCCACTATTAAATTACAGAATCCTATTATCTTGGGTAAACCCCCATTAAAAATTGAATAAGGACAGCAAAGAAATAAATAATACAGTAAATGTCCAACAATTAGATATATATCAAACTCGATACACCCCTAATAGGAAGCACATCTTCTTGAAAGGCACTATATTTTAGTAATGTGGGCAATGAGCTTTGGCATTACATGCAACCATTTCTGAATTCCAGCACTACCATACTAAAGATGTGCTCTAACCAAGTCACTAAACTTTATATCTATTTACCCACTGGGGCAAAATACCTTACTGAGATGTTATGTGATTCCATAAGATAAATATTGGAAACACTTTATATGGGAAATACTTAAAAATTTCTTTAGCTCTTCCCACAGTATTCCACTTGTCAAGAGTCTACAGAAAATACACAGATACTGATGCTGAATCCCTCTAAGATTGAAAAACAAATAACTTACAAAAATCAAAGATTGTATGGTTTATTTCCTCAAGATCCAACACAAAAAATCAAATACTAAACATGCCAGTAAATGTTATCTATTCTTTGACAGGTCACTGTATTTGTGTTTGGCCAGATATGCTTTAAAATTTAGAAATTTGGGTTGATCACTGAAGGATAATAGAAAATCCCAGCAATCTCTAGTGGGTGGTGCTGTTATTTCTAGAAATATTGATGTTTGAATGAAGACAAAATAATTTACACCATAGACAAATAAAAGGTCAACGACAAAGCTAAAAGATGTTGCTGATAAACCAATAAAAATAAGTTTTTTTAACTTCCTAACAAAGGCAATAATAGAAAAATGACCAATCAAAATTAAAACTAGACTAGGAAAGAAAAGATTTTTAAAGTATTATGATAGATGTTTCATAATTGATTTTAGTTACTCAAAAACAACTACATTTCTACAAAAATACTAAGTATAAAATTTGGTGCAAACTGAAAAGTCTACATAGACCAGCATATGTGGGATAAATCATGATACATTTTTTGAAAACCACTGTCTAAAAACAGCAAACACTGAGAGAGAAATTTACTGATTATTTTACATATCACAGAATAAATTGTTTTCACATTATAGGCTTTATTTGAAAATAGAAAAAAATAGCAGGGAACTTTTTGATTTAGTCAATGAGTAAAATATAATATGGACCTTAATAAGGATATCAAACTAAGATGTCTGTCTAATGTCTACTAAAGTTGATGACACATGTTAGTTATAAAATATCCCCTAACGAGCTCATTTACTAATATTCAGGGTTGATACTGTGGAATCATGAGGGTTGTGGTACACAGTAGGCTGGTAGGTTGTGGCTGGAGGAGATGGTCCCTGAGGATGTGGCCTTGGATGTGAAGGAGGCGACTTTGGGGATTATATGTATGGTTCCTCCTCCCCCTGCATCTCTCCCTTGCTTCCGGTTTCCATGACGTGAGGAACACAGCCCGTGTGCTCTCCCTCTGCCTCCCATGATCCAGCCCTGAGACCCAAGGTCCCCAGCATCACGTAGACTGAGCCTGAAACCTTAAGAAAATAAATCTTCTTCCCATTAAGTTACATGGTCAATCTTTAGATTATAGCTGCAATAATACTGACAGGAACAACATAACAGAGAAATTTTGTTAAAGACATTTTTTTTTAATCTAGGGTCTAACACACGGTGGGCAAGCATTTTGCACTGAGCTATACCTTCAGCCAATATTTATCTCAGAGAGTATGCTTTTAAAGGATACCTCTAGTTTTGGTATCTTTTTTCATACATATTCATAGTATCTATCAAGAAATGCTTATTCTTCTGACAAATACTTTGTTAGAGTGGTCACTGTGCATTATTTGAAAGCAGTGAGAAATGTTCAAAGACTCTATCGCACTATCTGAGAATGTTTCCTGATGAACAAGAATAATATTCAATATTTTCAAAATTTCCAAAAGTTAGTGTCTTCCTGTATTGTGAAGGCATAGATGACATTTTAAAAAGGCATTAAATTTCTGAAAATATTAAAGGCATTTGTTCTTTAAAAACTTTTAAAACATCACTGGAAATCATTGCCAAATGGATGGCTATTCCAAAATGGAGATAATTAATCATTTGGTCCTATTTTTTAAGAAAAGCCGAAACTCCAATGAAGGGCCATGTGATCAATTGATCCTAAATTCAAAATGGAATCTGGTAGCCATTTCCTGCCTGGGGTTACACATGTACTCTATGTTCCTGAAAGAAACACAGACTTTATTTCAATATTTTAAAATTTATTTGGACTGGTTTTATGACCCCAAATATAGTCCATCTGTAAATGTTTATTTGTTCATTTTCTGTTCCAGTGGGCTACGGTAAATTCCTTGATAGAGTGCTTCATATCTTCTGTATTCATGCCAATATGCTACCTATTCCATAACCTGAAATTATGGAGTGTTAAAATAGTCAACTGTACTTATAAACTTTAACTGTCAGTATTTGCTTCATGTATTTTGATGCTCTATTACTAGATACATATGCATTTAAGACATTTTATTGATGAATTGATGCCATTAAATGACCTCTCTCTCTTTCTCTCACGTAATATTCTTTTCTCTGAAGTATGTTTTTTCTACTATAGCTTCCCCAGTTTCCTTACAAGTTTGTCATGGTGTACCTAATTCCACCTTTTACCTTTAACCAATGTTTCATATTTAAAATAGATTATTTTAGAGAGCATACGTCTAGCGTTGATTTTCTATCCAACCTCTTTCCCTTAATTAGAATTTAATGTAGTGTCATTAACTTCAGGTTTAGAGGAGAGATACTAGCAGAATAGAGGAAGGAATTTGGGGAAGGGAAACAGGAGACTTGATGAAGGAAACAGTTCAAATAATGCTATGTACACATGTGAAGCTATCAATTCCAATCTTACTAACGTGTACAGGGAAGAGGAGGGAGCAGGGTGGGGTCAGAGGGAAGCACCCCAAATGCTTCCGCCACACTGAATCTCACTATGATGTCTAATTACAAGGCACCAAGAAAAGGATATTTAAAAATAAGTTTAGCTTCAAATTCACCGTCTTTTTCTTTGTCACCAAGTTGTCACATATGTTCCTAATCTTTTTTCTCTTCTTTGTTTTGGACTGAGTATTTCCTTTTATCCAATTTTATCTCCCTTCCTGGCATATTATCTATATCTCATTTTATTAATTTTTTTTGGTGGCTATAGGATATAGAACAGTCTTCTTCAATTTAATTTAGTCTGCATTTAAATATTATATTTCACATAAAATATAAAAACCTTAAAACATTATACTATTCTCTTGCACATTACCTGTATTTTTGCATTACATTTTCCTTGAAAATATTTTATAAACTTCACAATGCACACGCATTGTTACTGATTGGGGTTTAAACAACCAAGAACATATTTCTAAATCTGAAGATTGGAAAAAATTAATTTATATTCACCCAAGCAGTTAGGTTGTTTGATGCTCTTGATTCTTTTGTCTCAATCTACATGACCTTAGCCTGATAATCTAAATTTCACATGTCTTACAGTTCAAGTCACATGGTCATGAATTCACTTACTTTTGTTTGCAGAAAAGTCTATTCCTCACCTTTATATTTAGAAACCAATGTTTGCTGGATATAAAGTTATAAATTGACAAGTTAATTTTTATTTTTGTAGCATTTTTTATTGGCGCATTGTAACCATATGTCTTGATGCAGCTCAGGGTGATAGAGGCATGCATGTACACAGAACTCTTGAGCCCTTCTCCAGTTCCCACCTCACTGCCTCTCCCTCCCATCTTCCCATAATCTAGACTGTGACTGGCATTGACAAGTTTGTGTATGCACATCATGTCCATTGAAGTGTTTCTCTCTTTAAGTCTTCCTCCCCCTTCCATCTCCCTCAGTTAGGTCTGCTCCTTCACTCCACTAAGGTTTCTCCTCCTTTGTCTGGAGTCCCTTCTGTGTCTCAATTTTTTCCCTACCTTCCACATAAGAGGGAGAACATCTGATCTTTCACTTTTTATTACTGACTAATCTCACTTAGTATAATACTTTTGAATTTCACTCAGCCATAAAGAAGAGCAGATTTTTGTAGCATTTTTGAAATGCTCGACTGTCTTCCAGTTTGCATAGTCTCTGACAAGCAGTTAGCTATCATTATCTATATATCATGTTTATTTTTTCCAGCAGTCTTTATCACTTGTGTGTAACAAGTGCTTGGTGTTGGAAACTTAGGAATTGTTTACTATTATTTCTTCAGATTTTTTTTTCTTTGGATTCTCATCCTTTTGGGGTTCAAATTGATTATATTAGACCATTTGATGCTATTTCATAGTTCATTGAGGATTTTTCATTTTATTACATTTTGATTTTTCTTCTGTGCTTCAATTAAGCAGTTTCTACCAGTATGTCATCCAGTTCATTTATTTTTTAACTGTCCACTATGCTGTAAGTCAAATGTAATACATTTATCACCCCAGTACTTCTTATTTCTAGTTCTATTTGGTTCTTTTAAAAACCTTCCATTGATCACTACATCATGCTTCTGTTTTTCTTTAAATCTCTGCTCTTAAAGTCCTTTTCTATCAATTCCATCATCTTTGTCATTTCTGGACCTATTTCTCTTGGCTGTTTTTTCTCCTAGTAATAGACATACTTCTTATTTCTATTATAGCTCATAGTTTCTAGTTAGATGTTGGGTATAGTGTTGGTACATTTTGAGTTCCAGTTTTGTTTACACTTGATCTTCATGATGCTACTTTTGAAGCTTTGCTATGGCAGGTCTTGAGTACTCTTTACCCTATGCATTTTTTTTAGTCTTAATATTAAAGCAAGGCTCCTTATATTCAACGGAGACTCCTTAACATTAAGGAGTCTGAATTTTCTGGATAATCAAAACGGACTCTACACTCTAGAAAATGGGGAGCTTGACTCTCTCAATTCTGAGTCAACTGTTGAGACTCTTTTATTTATTACTTCCTGGCATTTCTTTGCTTAGTGTCATGTATTTTTAACTCTTTGTGCAAAAATTTTAGAAGTAAATACTTTATGGGACTCTCATTTTCTTTTCTGAAGTTTCTTTTTTAAAGTAGCATCTACCTCTTTGGAACTCTGCCTTCCAGCATCTGTCTCTTCAGGTTCCTCTCCCCTCAGTGTGGGATTCCGCTCATTGAAGCATAAATGGGAAAATGCCTCCAAGGGAAAGCCCGAACAACTCTAGAGTTCATGTCATTTGTCTCCTTCTTCTCAAAAATCAGAGATCCATGTTGTCTGTTCTCTAGCGGACAACAATTTATTTCTGCATATGTTTTATCTCTAGTTGCTAACAGTAGCAGGGAAAATATGCCCTATGTTATTCTACTCTTAAAATATGGACATATTTTGGGAAAAAAAAAACCCTTCTGGGAAGTGCATAAAGATTATTGACTCAAGAAAATTTATAAATTCTAATGAGACAAATAATCTTAGTATTAGTTAAATATGACAAATATGTAGAGTTATCAATATAATGGTATAATAATAACTTTTACTGCCATACTTACATATTTAAATGTCCTATGTGTATTTTCAAATGCATAGAAACAATGATTGACATTTGAAGTATATAAATGTCCACTTTGTGGAAATTGAACTATAATTTAAGATTTTATATCATAATGGTTTTTATTATACTTATAATAAAAGTAATTGAGCCGGGCGTGGTGGCGCACGCTTGTAATCCCAGCATTTGGGAGGCTGAGACCAGAGGATCCGGGTTCACGGCCAGCCTCAGCTACCTACTGAGGCACTCCACAACTTAGTGAGACTCAGTTTCAAAATAAAGAATAAAAAATAGGGCTGTGGGTGTAGGTCGGAGGTAGAATGCCCCTGAATTCAATCCCCAGACCCGCAAAAAAAAAAAAAAAAAAAGTAATTGGATTTACATTTCATTTTCTTCATATACTAATATTTTATAAATTAGTTCAAAGTATTTCTTTGTTAATATCTAGTTTTGGCAATCTATTCCAATTCAAAACATGCATAACATTGTGTGTATGTGTGTGTGTGTGTGTGTGTGTGTGTGCACGTGCACATGCGTAATTAATGGGTGCTCATAATAGATTTATCCAATATATTTTCCCTAAACTTTTGCCACAAAATTTTCTTAAAATTTGACTGTTTGTATATTCTAGAAGATGATTAAACTGATAAAAAAGTGATGGAATACCAAAGGAAAACCAGAAATGATTTATCTTTAAATGCTATGAATATTTTATTATTTTGAAAAATTAGCATGAGCATAATACAGTAATATTTTATGATAATATAATAGCTCTTTACTTATGTGATGATATTCCATATTTCTGACTGCATGATTTCCTCAGGAATTGTCATACAGTTTCAACATCATTAATAAGTATGGTGTTCATTCTCTACATTGAAAATAGAACTGATACCAGTAGCATTTTAATAAGTTTATGATAGGTTATATGAAAGTCAGGATCTAAACAGACACTTCACAAAAGAAGAAATACAAATGGCCAATAAATGTATGAGGAAATGTTCCACATCATTAGCAATCAGAGAGATGCAAATCAAAACTACCTTGAGATTTCACCTAACTCCAGTTAGAATGGCAATCATAAAAAACACGAACAACAATAACTGCTGGCGAGGATGTGGAGAAGTGGGAACACTAATACACTGTTGGTGGGATTGCAAACTAGTGCAACCACTTTGAAAAACAATATGGAGGATCCTCAGATGAATGGGAATCAACCTACCAGATGATCCAGCAATACCACTTCTGGGTATCTACCCAAAAGAATGGAAACCAAACTATCAGACCGACATATGTGTATCTATGTTTATAGCTGCACAATTCACAATAGCTAAACTATGGAAGCAGTCAAGATGTCCATTGACGGATGGATTACAAAACTATGGGATATGTACACAATGGAATTTTACTCAGCTATAAAGAACAAAATCATGTTATTTGCAGGGAAATGGATACAACTGGAAAACATTATGTTAAGTGAGATTAGCCAGTCACAAAGAGTAAAGAAGCATATGTTCTCCCTAATATGCGGATGCTAGGGAGATGATGGGGCATAAGAGGGTCTCCAGATGAAAAAGGAGAGACCCTCGAAAGCAAAGAAATTGATTTAACCGAAGGGGTTGGACGGGGTGGGGGGCACACTAATGTATATCAAGGTTACTCACTAAACTGAACTTGAGAGGGAAGGAGGGCGAGGGAGCGGGGTGGGAATTTGGGGAAGGGGTCAAATGAGAATTGTGAGCACATATATTGTTATCAATTTGTGCCTAACAAAGATGTATGCTTACAATATAAGAATAAAAATAAAAATTTTTTAAAAAGCCTATGGTGTTGAAAAGTAGAAAATCTGATTATATTTTCATGATTTCTTTACTTTTTTTTATTGTAGTAATTAGTGCATTGTAAGCATACAACTTTGTTAGGTACAAATTGTTAACGACATATTTGCACACACTTCTCATTTGACCCCTTCCCCAATTCCCACGCCGCTCCCTCGCCCTCCCTCCCTCTCAGGTTCAATTCAGTGAGTGACCTTGATAGAATTGTGAAAGTACATCATGTGCCTTAGGGTGTCCCCCCTCCCCATCCCTCCCCTTTGGTTAAATCAACTTCTTTGCTTATCGAGGGTCTCTCCTTTTCAGCTGGAGACCCTCTTAGGCCTCATCTTCTCCCTAGCATCCGCATATTAGGGAGAACATATGCTTTTTTGCTCTTTGTGACTGGCTAATCTCACTCAACATAATGTTTTCCAATGGCATCCATTTCCCTGCAAATAAGAAGATTTTGTTCTTCTTTATGGCTGAGTAGAATTCCATTGTGTACATATTCCATAGTTTTGTAATCCATTCATCTGTCGATGGACATCTTGGCTGCTTCCAAATTGGCAGGTGAAAATGTGTTATTAAATTTGCAAAAAACAAAATTGACAATTTTAAAGTTCTGGCTAATACAAATTTGATCCTCTGTTGGAATAATTGTATGAGAATTAACTCAAAGCATATGGTACTGACATATTATTTTTTTAAAGAAAACTGTATGTTTGCTCTTGCTGAAACCAAAAGTTGAAGATGAAATATGGAAGACAGGTAGGAAATAGAGAAATATTTCTTCAATTTCCACCTAAGCCTTAAAACTTATGAAAGTCAAAGCATCCATCACAGTAACCTTGGTCACTTTGCAAAAAAGTTTGCATTTAGAAAATAGATCAAAGGGGAAATACAATCTATTTTCAGAACAGCATTTTAGGAAATCTAGGAGATTCTGTAACAGGCAACCAAAGGGCTGAAAAGGTCTAAAAATTATTAATAATTATTTTGTGAATGTTATCCATTAGGCACAGTGCTATTTGCTAGTGTTCCAAGAATATTGGTTTGTCACCCCAAGATAAAAGTTCATCCCTTGTAGGAAAGAATTCTATTTTATACCCGGAGCAAGAAATGCTGGAGGACTTCAAATACTAGTTCAATTCATTTTGTGATCCTGCTGTTCTTTTCATTAAAGTTATTTGCTCCTGCATTTTGATCTTCTAGAGATACTTATCTTTCTCTCATCTGTTACCTGTGGGGGAAAATGATCAAGAGAACTTGAGCAGGCCTTATGACTCAGACCCTTAAGAAAAAAGCTTAGGGAAAAGTTTGGAACTTTGTGCTCTAGCAGAAATATGTTTGTTTCTCTTTGCCTTTCATTGCCTGCATATGAGAGAAGTAATGGCAGGGCCTGATTGCCTGCCCTGAGGATGTGAATCAGGACTCCCCAATTGTTGTCGTTCAGAGTACGAGCTGTGCCTTTATAATCTAGCCTTTTGAATGACCCTTAAGAGCAAGGACAGAGCTGACTACATTTTCTGAGTAGATTAAAAATGAAATCTATTATCGGTAAGAGCAGTCAATATCACATAGATTTCCTGTTTCATCAAATGGTTAATAGCTGAGATTTATTATAGATGGAATTAAGACCACCTGCTTCTCTTCCTCGTCCCATTCTACTGCTAATAATAATAACATGGAATTTGGAAATGGGAATTATTAAAAGCTCCCTTTTGTTAAGGATAAGTAGTTCCTACACCTCAAATCCTTAAAACCCAGTATTTTAAAATATTTTCAGCCTTATTAATCTCAGTTTACTCCCCAAATAACTTTGTGTTTCTTCTGTGTGCCTGTTTGTACAATTGACAGTTTAGAATACAATGCTCCAAAGTATTTGAGTCTTGTTCGCATAAGTATACTGAATTCCCATTCCTTTATTCAGATAATAGATGTTCACTGATCCTGTCTTGTGACCAGTAATTCTCCAAGACGCTAGGTACAAAGCACTGATCAAGGCTGTCAAGGGCCTCCTTCTCAGGGAGGCTGCATGAGTCAAAGATTAGGCAAGTAAAATTGATAATTTAGAGTATAATACATGCTATGACTATAATGAAAGATGACAATACTATAGAGACTGACCGGGGAGCCACATTAGATTGAGTGGCACAATGTGAATCTTCTAATAAAGACGTGGACAAGATGCAAAAATCAACCATGAGAGTTCAGGAAAAAGTGCAATGACCATTGCCCTTTGCTGGGAATGGACATGACTGAATGAAAAACAAACAAACAAACAAACAAACAAAACAGAAATAAGGCCCATTCATAGAGAGCATATGACATTGTAAAAAATATAATTGGTTTTCTTCTCCATTAGATGGGACCTAATGCCCCAAATCCTTGGAATTTTCAAAGAGATAGTATGTTTTGATATTCTAATGAGCTGACAGAGGGCCAGCAGCCCCTAGGTAGCTTCAGGAGGATGGCTGGTCAATGGAAAGACCTCGCAAGGATTAGAGGGCATGGACATTCAGTTCCATCTCTACCCCCAACCTTTAGGGAAGGAGAGAAGCTAAAGATGAAGTTCATCACCAATGGCCCCTAGTTTAATCAATCACACCTAGAGAATGAAACCCTCATAAAACCCCAGGAGGACAGGGTTTGAGTCACCCGATTGTACAATAGGACTACAAAACCTATTTCTTCTAACTATAATTTCGTACCACTAACCAACCTTTCTCCATCCTTCCCTTCCCTATACACATCCCCATCTCTGGTAATCACTGTTTTGCTCTCAACTTTTATGACATCAGTGGTTTTAGATTGAACATATGAGCGAGAGCATGAAGTAGTCATCTTTCTGTGCCTGGTTTATTTCACTTAACATAATGACCTTCAGTTCATCTATGTTGTTGCAGATGAAAGAATTTCATCTTTTACAAAGTACCTAATTGGACCTAAGAAAAATAACATAATCGTTACCTCTTGGGTTAGAATAGCCCCTAGAGCCAGGAGATGGGTCCCTGGGGGAGTGACCAGGTAGAGGGTGTGTCTTGGGCTCTCCCAGCTGCAGCATTTCTCTCTGACTCTTGTGCTCTCTGCTCTCTGAAGTTATTCAGCCATGACTCCTGCTTGGAAGCCAGCCCCAAAATGAACTATAATCTCTGAATCTCCAGATGGGTGATTAAATGAACCATTCTTCCTTTAAATTTTGCATGTCAAATGTTTGGGTCATAGCAGTGAGAATACCGAGCCATGCATTGCTAGTAATTAGCAGCTATTAAATTCATGTTGGGGTCTAGAACAGTTCTAAAATAAGCCAATGTAGTAAAAATAAAACATCATATTATTATTACATTTTGGAGGAATAATTAGGCAGGAGGAGAATGAACACTAAGGTGAGGGATGGGAAGTTGGCATATGCCCTGTCTCAAAAGCTGGCTCCAAAGTCTCCTTGCTGTATGGATTCAAGTTCCAATCATAGGGCTGTCTACAGAAACAAACCTAATAATGTCTTGCTTTTTTTTTTTTTTTTTTTTACAAAATTTTCTTAAATATGATTAGGCCAGATGAAAATAGTGATGTAGAATAAAAGGAGGGATAAAAATATCATGGTAGTACAAGATACGTTGGAATCCTCAGCAGGAAGTGAAAGCAATGGGAAGGGACTGGACTATGCAGTGCTGATGAACCAGGTGAATGTGGATATTGCTAAGACTTCAGAGCGTCCACTAGTGGATGAAAAATGGTAGCTGAGAACAGGTTTGGGAGCATTCATGATATGCCATTTAGAAGTTGGCAGAAATAGTTAAAAATGTTTAGGTTGTGGTAGGGAAAAACTAAAAGGATCAGTAAAGTGAACCATCAAATCTTAAATTAGTCAGGCAAAAGTGGCATAGACCTATAGTCTGAGCTCTTTGGAAGATTAGAGAGATTTTAAAACTATAATTTACAATGTCTAAAATATATTGACTAGTAGACTAAATGCCTGGGGACGTAGCTCAGTGGTCCAGCATTTATCTAGTAAGTGTCAGGCACTGGGTTCCAGTTTCAGTAGCACAAAATAAACACATAAATAGTGAACTGAAGAGATAAGGCCAGATAATTTTTCTGAGCTGAAAAATGTCGACGTAAGATTCCTCCATAAACCCCAGTATGACAAATATAAAGAACTTCACTTTGCACATTGTGATAAAACTGCTGAGAAATGAGCGTGGGGTGGGACAAAAGCAGAGGTACAGATAGACAAAGGTACTCTTTCTTTTTTTTTAATGGATTCTTCTCACTATTATACCTACTGTGGAATTTTATTTAAATCACACTTATGTTACATTGTTTTTAAATACACTTTTGTTGGTGCATTGTAGTCCCACGTCATAATGTAGTTTAGAGTGATAGTTACATACATGCACACAGCACTTGGTGAGCTTCACTTTAGCTCCCACTGCATTCCCTCCCCTTCCTCATTCATGATATTGAGATTGTCATTGGGATTCTCACATATGTATATAATGTCAATGGAAGTGTTTCCCTCATTAATTCTCCCTCCCCCCTCTGATGCCTTCCTCCCATAGATCACCACCTGGATTTCACTAGAGTTTTTCCTCCATTATCTAAAGTCTCTGGTATCCTAATTACTTGCTAGCTTCCACATGAGAAAAAACATACGACCCTTCACTTTCTGTGACTGACTAATCTCATTTAACATAATGTTCTTCAGGTCCATCCAATTGCCTGCAAATGACATACTTTTGTTCTTTTTTTATTGCTGAGTAGAATTCCATTCTGTGCATCTCCTATAATTTTGCAATCCTTTCATCTATTGATGGACACCTAAGTTGGTTCCATAATTTGTATATTGTGACTTGTGCTGCTATACACGTGGATGTGCAGGTATCACTCTGATGTTCTTATTTCAGTCCTTTTGGAAAGATACCCAGGAGTGGTATAGCTGGATCATATAGTGGTTCTATTGCTAGTTTTATCTGAGGAATCTCCACACTGATCTCCACAGTGGCAGCAGTAATTTGTAATCTCACCAACAGTATCCTCACCACCATTTATTGTTGTTTGACTCTTTTATGATTGTCATTCTAATATCTATTGGAATAGATAGAATTTCAGTCTGCATCTCCCTTCTGTCTAATGAGGTTGTACATATTTTCATATATTTACTGGCCATTTGTATTCAATGTTTTGTGAAATGTCTATTTAGTTCAATTGTCCATTTCTTGATTTTTTTTTAGTGTTAAGTCTTTTAAGTTCTTTGTATATTCTAGATATTAGTCCTCTATCAGAGGAGAGAGTGTCAAAGGTCTCCCATTCTGTAGGCCTTTTCTTTAGACTCTTGATGGTTTCCTTCTGTGAACAGAAACTTTGAGCTTTGGGGGTCTTATTGAGGTAGTTTCTACCAGTGTCTATATGTTGGAATGTTGGACCTATTATGCCATCCTCTAGTAATTTCAAGGTATCTGATCTAATTTCAAGGTCTTTGATACATCTTGAGTTGATTCTTCTTCAGGGTGAGAGGTTGGGACTTAAATCCATTTTTTTTTTTCACAAATAGATAACCAATTTTCCCAATACCATTTATTGAAAATACTGTCTTTTCTCCAATGTATGTTTTGGAGCCTTTGTTAAAAATAAACTTGCTATAAGTATGGATATTTTTTCTGTTCCATTGGTCTATGTGTCTGCTTTTGTGCCAATACCATTTTGTATTTTGTTTTTAATTACTATAGCTCTGTAGTGTAATTTGAAGTCAGGTATTGTGATGCCTCCTGTACGGTTCTTATTTCTGAGAATTGCTTTGGCTATTCTGGGTATTTTGTTTTTTCATATGAAATTTAAGACTGATTTTTCTAGCTCTATGAAGAATGACATTGGTATTTTAATGGGGACTGCATTGATTCTATAGATGTCTTTTGATAAAATGGCCATTTTAATAATATTTATTCTGCCTATCCAAGAGCATGGTAGATCTTTTCATCTTCTAAGATCTTCTTAGACTTCTTTCTTTAGTGTTTTATAATTTACATTGTAAAGGTCTTTTACCATCTTTCTTAGATTTATTCCCAGGTATTGTATTGTTTTTGAGGTTATTGTGAATAGAATTGTTTTCTGGATTTCTTTTTCAGTGGATTCATGGTTGGCATATAGAAAAGCTACTGATTTTTTTAGATTGATTTTTGTATCCTGCTACTTTGCTGAATTTGTTAATCAGCTCCAGAAATCTTTTGTAGAGGTTTTGGGTTTTCTAAGTATAGGATAATGCCATCTGCAAATAGAGATGCTTTTAGTTCTTTTCATGTTTGTAGTCCTTGGATTTCCTTCTCTTGCTTTATTGCTCTGATTAGTCTTGAGTATTATACTGAAATGGAGTGGTGATAATTGGCATCCATGTCTTGTTCCAGATTTTAAAGGGAATTCTTGAAGTTTTTCCTCATTCAATATGATATTGGCTTCGGGTGTATTGTACATTATCTTTTTTTTTTTTTTTTTTTTTTAGTAAACAACTTAGAGAATTTATTTTGAAAATAGGAAATAAAAAGCATGATTCTAACATTTGTTTAGAATATTAACAAAATTAGAAAGTTAAACTATAGAAAAGAAGGCAGAGACACTGAAGTTGGCTTAATGGCCATGTAATATTTCTTTCATGCAGAGTATGGGAATGTTTACAGAATAGGCCACAACAAGTATTTTTAAAATTTACATAAGAAACTGTACATAAATGGAAAAATAAATTATGTAATTTACAAGAATTGTTTTACAATAGGCTATAACTTAGTTTATTATACATAGATTTTGTAGCACATCATACATTTTTACACCACAGATTTAATGTTAGAAGAATTCAGACATGACAAAACTTAGACCTGACAAGAATAATTTGACAGACAGAAT
>PVLC010007910.1:0-61049 GCA_004027655.1 Graphiurus murinus | reverse complement strand
TTTTTTTTTTTTTTTTTTTTTTTTTTTTTTTTTTTTTTTTTTTTTTTTTTTTGCGGTACTGGGGATTGAACTCAGGGGCATTCTACCTCCGAGCTATACCCCCAGCCCTATTTTTTATTCTTTATTTTGAAACCAAGTCTCACTAAGTTGCAGAGTGCCTCACTAGGTAGCTGAGGCTGGCCGCGAACCCGGATCCTCCAGTCTCAGCCTCCCGAATGCTGGGATTACAAGTGTGCGCCACCACGCCCAGCTTAATTTGATATTTATTATTATTTGCTTTATTCCATTATCTGAGATCTTCAATATAATGTTAAGTAGAAGAAAGGTGGTATAGTGGGCACAGGGGAGTCATTTCTAATATCACAAGGAGAAACTTTAATGGTCTTTATTTGATCTGACATGAACTGCAAGATTTTTATTGGTGTTTTAATAGAAAATTTTATTTTATTGTTAGGTAGGTAAGAAATTATATGATAATATGACAAAATTATGAAATATTTTTCCTGACTATATGGAAAACAATTTTTCTATTTATATTAGCTTCTATTCTGATATTTCTCACTTCTCTTCTGTTAATATGGTACATGACATTGATTGAA
This sequence comes from Graphiurus murinus, assembly GCA_004027655.1. Lineage (NCBI taxonomy): Eukaryota > Metazoa > Chordata > Mammalia > Rodentia > Gliridae > Graphiurus > Graphiurus murinus. The sequence continues at coordinate 60,450 of PVLC010007910.1, read as the reverse complement.
CATATATATATATATGTACATATATATACATATATAAATATATATGTTAAACTCATCCTGAATTTCTAGAGTACTATAAGCTTTGTCATAATGAATAAGAATTGCATTGTTCTATCACTATATTAATTTTTTATTGTTTTTTATATTAATTGGTGCATTGTAATCATGCATGTTTGTTAGGTACAAGCTAATAAAGGCATATATGCACACATTTCTCACTTAACCCCTTCCCCAATTCCCACCCCACTCCCTTGCCCTCCCTCCTTCTCAAGTTCAGTTTAGTGATTGACTTTGATATATTTGTGAAAGTGCATCATGTGCATTAGGGTGTCACCCTCCCCCATCCATCCCTTTCAGTTAAGTCAACTTCTATGCTTATCTAGGGTTTCTGCTTTTTCATCTGGAGTCCCTCTTATGCCCCATCTTCTCCCTAGCATTCGCAGATTAGGGAGAACATATGCTTTTTTACTCTTTGTGACTGAAAACATTATGTTAAGTAAGACTAGTCAGTCACTACATTTATTTTTATATGAAAATTTATCCTACTATTTTGTTTAGAGTTTTTACCATTTCTTTTATTTCAATTATTTAGGAGCACAAATGTGTTAATATCATTGTCTTGTTCCTCTGAAGATCATAAAATGTATAATGATGTTCTCCTTTTTTATTGCTGGTACTGGTAAATTGTGTTTTGTACTACTTTCATATGGGAAAGGGCAAGAGTTTGTTTTGGGTTCTATTGATCTTCTTTTTTTTTAGCATTTTTATGAGCATTTATTAGTCTTTTGAAGGACCAACTTATGATTGAATTCTCTCTAGTATATATTTTTTCTATTTTATTATTTATTTGTTATTGTCTTTAAAATTGTTTTTCTTAACTTTGAGCAAAATGCTTGGTCATTGATTTTCATATTTTCTTCTTTTATAACATATGCATTAGTATCCACAAATGTTCTTCTACAAAATCTTTAAGTGAATCTCACATCCTTAGGTATTTAGTTTTCTATGCTGAGTTGAATACATATCCTAAGCCCTACTGAGATTACTTATTTGATACATGCTTTATTTTTTAAATGTATTGCTAATTTCTAAACATTTTGAGAATTTTTAAAGTTATTGTTTTGTATTTAATTTCGGACTTAATTCTACAATGATAAAAGAGAAGACTCATTATAATTTTAATTATTTAATATTGTGAAAGTTCTCTTTATGAGATTATATTATGTTCAGCGTTAAAGTTTGGTGTTCTGTATGTAGTTGACATATGTGTATGTTGTAGTCCTGAGTGAAATATTTACATTGTTATCTATTACATTTCTTAGTAGCATTTCAATTTTCTATTTCTTTACTGATTTTTTATATGTTTGTCTTATTATTTTCCATTAGCTTCCTTTAAATACTTCAAGGTTTATGGATATATTTTGAGGCTATTTTATGTGCATGCAAATATAAAATTGTTGTATTTTCATAGTGGATTGATTTATCATCATGAAATGTTCTTCAGGTCCAGTCGTCCTTCTGGGTTTTAAGAACACTATATGTTATTTTCACATAATAAAACCATTTTCCTTAGGTTACTGATTCATGCATATCTTTGTACATATGTTTACTTTCAATATCTTTACTTGAAAGCAGTATATAAATTGTGTGTGTGTGTGTGTGTATGTGTAAATTTTTGCCTTTTCATTGGGACAAGTAGTATGTCTATGTTTAATACCATAATTAAAATCAATTTATCATTCCTTTTTATTTTTAACTGGTTCAATGTGTATGTGGTGTGTGTGTGTGTGCAAGAGAGAGAGAGAGAGATTCGGGATTTAACCTAGAGGCTTTACATTGAACTATACATCCAGACAGGTTTTTTGTTTGTTTTTATTAATTCATGCATTGTAATCATACATGTTTGTTAGGTACAAGCTAATAAAGGCATAAATGCACACATTTCTCATTTAACTCCTTCCCCAATTCCCACCCCACTCCATCCTCCTCCCTCCCTTCTTCTCAAGTTCAGTTTAGTGATTGACTTTGATATATTTGTGAAAGTACATCATGTGCATTAGGGTGCCCCCCCTCTCCCCGTCCATCACCTTTAGTTAAGTCAACTTCTTTGCTTATTGAGGGTTTCTCCTTTTGCATCTGAAGTCCCTCTTATGCCCCATCTTCTCCCTAGCATCCGCATATTAGTGAGAACATATGCTTTTTTACTCTTTGTGACTGACTAATCTCACTTAACATAATGTTTTCCAGTTGCATCCATTTCCCTGCAAATAACATGATTTTGTTCTTCTTTACAGCTAAGTAAAATTCCATTGCATACATATCCCATAGTTTTTAATCTATCATTGTCAATGGACATCTTGACTGTTTTCATAGTTTTGCAATTGTGAATTTTGCAGCTATAAATATAGATACACATGCATCGGTCTGATAGTTTGGTTTCTTTTCTTTTGGGTAGATACCCAGAAGTAGTATTGCTGGATCATATGGTAGGTTTATTCCCATTCGTCTGAGGATCCTCAATATTGTTATCCAAAGTGGTTGCACTAATTTGCAATCCCACCAACAATGTATTAGGGTCCCCATTTCTCCACACTCTCGCTAGCATTTGTTGTTGTTCATGATTTCATGATTGCCATTCTGATTGGAGTTAGGTGAAATCTCAAGGTAGTTTTGATTTGCATCTCTCTAGTTGCTAATGATGTAGAACATTTCTTCATACATTTATTGGCCATTTGTATTTCTTCTTTTGTGAGGTGTCTATTTAGATCCTTTGCCCATTTTTGATTGGGTTATTTGCTTTCTTCGCTGTGAGTTTTTTTAGTTCTCTGTATATCCTAGATATTAGTCCTCTTCTGTGGGCTCTCTGTTGAGGTTCTTGATAGTTTCCTTTGCTGCACAGAAGCTCTTCAGTTTAATGCAATCCTATGTGTTGATCTTCCTTTGAGTTTCTTGTGCTTTGGGGTCTTGTTGACAAATTTTTACCTGTGCCTATGTGTTGTAGTGTCGGCCCTGTTGTTTTGTTTTTAAACAGAGTCTTGCTAAGTTACTGCAGAATGGTTTCCTTAAACCTATAGTCCTCCTGTCTCAGCCCCTCAAGTGCTGGGATTACAGGTATAGGCCACTATACTTGGCTCTGGTTCAATATTTCTATATAACTTCTCTACTTTTTACCTCTTTTTAAACATAATTAACCAATTATGGTTATAAATTTTGATTTTAAAATTATTATTTACTGTATTCACCATGTTGTAGAATAGATCTCCTAAACTTATTCCTCCTAGTCATTTTTTGTAATTTATTTGTCAACTTTATTATTTTGCTAGTTAGAATTTTACTATCCCTGTACCCGAACTTATTTTAGTTTACTATAAATTGTCCTTTCACCTCTTTCCAATGGTGTCTTCAAAAAAAAAGCACAACTATTTTACATCTTTGAAGATATTTTTCCCATTTTTCTTTAGGTGATTATTAGTAACTTTAATAACTGTTAATATTTTTATCAGATTATAAAAGACTTACATAGAAAGGAAGTGGCCATTTTTCTTTAGACATTCTGTTTTTGTTTTTTCATAAACAATTTGGCAGAAATTACTTTTTTTATTCTTTTTTAACTGATATAATTCATTATCAGTTATTTTAAGATATCTGATTTTTCCAAGAGTCCCTAATAGGATTGTTTTTTAAATTTCCTTCCCTTCAATGGAAACTGCCTTTATCCTTTTTTCTCCTTAAGCCACTAACTGTTTTTATATTTCTTCACTTAATCCATTCTAGAATTGACTATGAGAGACCAATTTTAGATTAAAAGGAAGTATCAATTAAGATAAATGTTTAAATGACTATCACTTGTTATTGCCCTTCCTCATATCTGATACTTAATTGAAACAAAAATAATAGGGTATTCAGATAAAATCTGCTATAGATAATACACCTTAAGGGGATCAGGCTTCCCCTATTCCCCTGATATAGATTTTTATATAATCACAGTATATTTACTTTGATAAAATACAAATAAGATTATAATATTATATTAAACTTCTGTTTCAGAGTGTCATAAAAGATATCATTTTTTACTGTATATGTTGTAGTATTCCCCAAACCTAAAATAAGGCTGATACATGGAAGATAATGATAATTTCTTAAATTAATGAATAAGTAGATAAGTCCATACTATTAAAAACTATTATAATTCTCAACTACCCAAAGGGTAAAGTTCAAATTCTATAGTGTGTTGACAATTATCAAAACCATCCTAAGGTTTAGTGATTCACTACAGAATGCACAAGCCTCAGAAAATCTCTTAAATTCATAATTAATGCTATCACCAAATACATGGGGAAACCCATACAAATTGTTGCCAACCAAGAAAATCCCCCCAAAGTCTTTTGGTCCAGAGGTTTAATTGGGAATCAGGAGATGTACAGCCCTAATCTGATTGAGCTTAATTGTACAGACAATACTCCTGCCCTCCATCTACCCCCAGCAAAAATAGACATTCTTCCTAATTCATGTTTTTAAGGTACTTTTACCTGACCCAACTGGTACAGAATAGCCCAAGATCTCAGGATGTTACAAAAATATTCTTATCATGTAAACTATTTTAAAACCCCAGAGGTTATCTCCTGGGGGCTGGCAAAGGGCGTTGGTAAAGACAGGCTTTTCACTGTAGTGTGTAGGGTCTAACTAACTTCTTGGCTTTAGAGGTAATCCTTCCCTTCCCCACAGCATAGGGTATAGTCTTCACCATATTTTACCAATTTCCTTATCTAATAGAATCATTTTATACTTCTGTTGCCCCGATCACATATCATCCTATACTCTGGCTACAGTGAATTACTTTCCATTCCTATAGCATACGTTACTTCACGTTTCTATGACCCACCCCTTTCCCAGATTAAACATCATGAATCCTTCAATGTTCACTTGGTTCCAATATCCATTGTCTGCTAGATGGCTTGATATTGAGATGACACACTATATGTGGCTGCGAGACATGTTGGAAATAGCCAAGACTTCAAATTGAGAGTCCTGGATCCAAATTTAATTTTTGCTGTTTACTGATGATCTTTATGTTTGTTAATTCAGTACTTTGAGTCTATGAGATAATGTTTTTAATGCCTATCTCATGGGGAAATTATGAGACTTAACTGAGTTACTGACTCTGAAAAACAAATTAAGATTTGATAAATAGATGTTTTATATATATATGTGTGTGTGTACATTATCAGAAAATTAGACTTAAAAAAGAGTTTTAATATATCCATATATATTAAGCCCTAGTTTTTAATATATAAAACACATTAAGGTATTGGAAATACTATATATGTTTATTAAAACTCCTTTTTTAAAGCTAATTATATGTGTTAATGCTAAATGCAACAACAGAAGAAATATTAATTCTTATTAATTTTATATTAGATTAGGAATAATTTAGCTCCTAATAGCTTTGCAATACTTTTAGAAGAAACAAAGGATCACTATGTCATGGTATTTATAAATATGGCTTTGTCTCTTGCATTTGAAACACAAAGCTTTGGAATTAAAAGTGGAGCATATCCTCACTTCATCTCTGTAATTAATGCCAATGTTCAGAACAAAACAAAATAAAATTATATACCACCTCCCCTATAAAGTAATTTGGAGAAAATAAATTTAGTTTGCTCCTGTTTTTCTTATTTTCCTGTCTCTGCCTAAAGATTCTCTTAAATGAGAGGGAGAATATCATTATATGATGGTTCCATGACAGTTTCAAGGCTATTGACTGTAGTCTGCTGAGTGCCTTGGTCATATAATTTAATGGAGTTACTAGAGTTAAACATTGTATTGCTCGTGTTATAGCAACAGTTTCCAAAACATGACTGAGTTATTTCTGTCAGACATTACTTTGACATAAAATTTATGTCTTTACAGTTTAAGATACTTACATATATATATATCAAAATAGTGGATAGTTTGAAAAATGATAGCAGTCATCAATTTTGTATTTTTAAAGCTACTGTCAGTGTACCTAATCACTGAAAAATTACTTCAAACAAGACCTAGTTACATGCTTGTTCCCTGAGTGGCCACTCCTTCTTTTTCTAAATTAATGTGTACATATTATGTCTTAAGAGTTTGTAGGGCAGAAGAATAACTCACCTGGTGACAGAGAGAAAATATGTAGCATAGTCCTTGGGATTTTCTTTCATCTGAATTATATATTTTATAGAATGATTTAAAAGATTATTATTGTCATTGTCCTTTTTAAAGTTCAAGTTAATTTTGTATAAAACTTGCTTTAGAGTTTCTCTTTCATTGTTTCACATGGTTGCAAAATATTGATGTTCAGATCTGTACAAGCTTCCTTATTTTTGCTTATGGTTATTTTCAGTTTATGACATAAATCTCTTGCGTTACACGGTCTGTTCATAAAACAGTGTTCATTTGTCTCTGGTGATATGTACTTGTCCTCTCACACTTCATATTCCCTTTCATACCTGAAAGGTATTAATGTTTGCCCACTGTGTTTCAGGTGTCTTAGTAGATGGGTGGTAATTCAGTGATGTTGAACACAGTATGTGGCATAGTTCTAATCTAGTTAAATCGAGATCTATATTACTTTTTTCAATATTTCTAGCATAGTGCAAATCGAATACACAATGGCTTTAGTCTTTGGAAAACATCAGTTGCTGGATTTCTTCCATTTCATCATTCAATGCATTTTATTATGTTGAAGATTTGGGGAGAAGATATTTCCTGACTCTGAGGAAGAATTTGAATGTTTTCAGTTCCATTTGTGTGAGTATACCATTGCTCATTTCAGAGAATAATCAGTGCATCAATAAGAAAGTTAGCAGGTTGTTTTAAATATGTATTGTTAAAGTGCTTTCAAAATAAGAAGTTTGAGGATCCTTGTGGCTGTCACTTTTAATGAAGCAAATAGCATTAAAGATTATAAGTATATATCACACTCACACATGCATACACATAGTTATACTCACAGTGCTATGGAGACTGGTTGCCACATTTAGTCTCTAGGGATGTACTAATGAAAATCTTCATTAACATAATAGAAATACAACCAAAAAATCATCTGTTTCATTCAAAGTAAAAAGCTCATTTCCTAGATGTGTCTCAAAAGGGAAACAAGAACAAATGGAAATTGTAACTTGCCAAATGCTAGATGGATGGGCACACTCTGTCATGGGATTTCTGAAGCTCTCAATATTGGAAATGTTTATAACAAAGCCAAATTCATTTAATTGGTAAAATTACTTGCAAAATATCAGGTAGTATAATTCTCCCCTAAGAAAGTAAAAAAAGCACCTTGGGAGTTAAACCAAAATTTAGTATTATGCAAGATTTGGAAATTAATAAGAGGGACAAAATATAATATATAAAATTATGTTGTATTCAGACTACCATATAAAAATCCTTCCCACACATATACTCACATATACATTTTTAATACTGGTTTATTTTTAAGAAATAACTAAAAATCATTTTTAATTATGAAATACATATTTATAATTTTAAGACTTCAAATTAAATTTCTGAATTAAATAATGTATCTTGAGCATTTTGTTATTTATCACTTACACACATGTGTATTTGTTCAAGTGAGTGCACAAATTAATCTTAATGGATTTGCAATATAGTTTTCTAGGTCCCTCATCTTTATGTTCATATGTTTATATAACAGAAGTAATATCAGATTTACTTTTAAAACAAGGTTATAAAAGAGAAGGCTTTTCACCTTAACATTATTAAGATGCAAATGTATTTTATGAGGAAATGAATGATCTTACCAAATTTTCAAACAAATTTAAATATTGTTTGCTTTAAACAAACAAGAACACATTTCAAAATTCAAGCATGATTTATTTTTATTGATCCAAATTAATTTTAAATAAATTTTTCCAAAAAAGACATACATTTTAATTTTATCGCATTATTTGATAATTTATCAGTGAGTACCTAGTAAATATATTTGCTTCTAGGAAATATAAAGTGATATAGATGAAATTTAATTCCCTACATAAAATAACTAATAATTAAGCAAAATATGTAAAATGATAACTTCTCAATAAATCAGTAGATGAAGGGTAGTGATTCCTGAGCAACCCAAAACAAATGGAGTGAGTCCTATGTTGAACTTAGATTATTGCCTTGGGAGAATTTCTAGGCATCAATACAAGTAAAGAGTATCTATGTGTAGCCCAGTAGACTCCTGGAACACAGTAGCTGGAGTGTAGAGATGAAGGAGATCAATGAAGCTTGAGGCCATATGACAGAGTACCAGAGAGGAGAGGAATCAACAAAAAAGAGCTCTGTAGAACCAAAGAGGGTCTCCATCAAGAATAAAGGAGTGTATGCATGTGAAGGAACTGCACAAATAAGGAGAAATATGTCTGAATTGGAATAGGGATAACAGGGCCTGGTGGCACAGAGATTGAGAAATAATCTCCCCTTTCCACCATGAAGACATCATGATGCACAGAGCATCAGCTTAATAATAAAGAATAATTAGCTCTAGAGTAAACAATATCCTGGTGAACTTGTAAGGCATCTTGAAAGTTGTATCAGAAAGAATCAAGTGGTTTCCAAGTAACTTAAATGAATCACAAAATAAAACTCTCCAATCTCCAAAAAGGAAAACATATGATGCCTCACATCCAACCAAAGATTACCAATCATGGCAAGAAGCAAAAGGTTAAGGCCTATGATGAGGAAATAAACAAGTCCAGAATAAAGCCAATAGTAAAACTAATAGTAAAATTAAAAGGCAGGGGTACTAAAATACTTGTTTTTAACTGCATTCTATATGCTTAAAAATTTTAAATCAGATAATAAATACTATATAATATTGAATGGAAGATACAAATATGTATATAAACAAATATATGTATATAAACATAAATTTAATAATGAGTTATGGAGAAACAAAAGACCCAGAATAGACAAAGCAATTCTTAGATTAAAAACCATGCAGGGGGCATCACAATTCCTGACTTCAAATGATTCTACAGAGCTATAGCAATAAAACCAGCATGGTATTAGCACAAAAACAGACACATAGACCAATGGATCAGAATAGAAGATATAGAAACAAATCCATGCACTTAGAGCCAATTGAGTTTTTGTTTTGATACTGGGGATTGAACCCAGGGGCATTCTAACTCCAAAATACAACCCCAGTCCTGTTTTTTATTCTTTATTTTGAAACAGGGTCTCACTAAGTTGCAGAAAGCCTCAATAAATAGCTGAGGCTGGAGGCCACTCTCACTTCCTGGCTATGTGGTCCTCTCCACAGATTAATATCTCTGGCTTCAGGAAGATCCAGTCCTTTAATGGGATACCATGATTAGGCCAGCCTCACTTGGGATCAACTCAAAATCAGCTGGTCAGAACCTTAATCACAGGAGTGATGGCCCCTCATGTCCATAGGTTTGCCCACACTCAAGAAGAGAGTATTATATGGGGCATACACACAAAGGGGCACAAATCTTGAAAGCCATTTTTCATTTTGACTCTGTTTCTTCTTTTTCCCTTAAACTTCATATTGCACCAAATAATATATTGAAATTTCATTTTGGGGTCATTTCAAACAATAAAATATATGCATTAACTTAAAATTTTTAACCTTATGGGGTGAGGTGGCACCAGCCGGTAATCTCACTACTTGGGAGGCAGAGACTAGAGAATCACAGGTTCAAGGACAGCACAGGGTAATTTAGTGAGACCCTGTTTCAAAAAAACCCAAATAAATAAAATTAAAAGGGCTGAGGTATAGCTCAGAGGTAGAATGTTCCTGAGTTCAATGCCTAGCACCCTCCCTCCCAACTCATACACAAATTAACCTTTATGAAGCATCATTTGAATTGTAAATAATGCATAAGACTCCATTAAATTTGAATATTTATACAATGTCATTGTAAATCACAATACCCCTCTACTATAGCTATACCAATGTAAATAGCTCCATACCTATTATACCTTTGGTAATTTTATTTCTTTATACTTCATTCTCTTCAGCTGAGAAATGAGGGAAATAATTGTACCTCTCCCATTTTGTTATTGAAGAAATTAAGTGGGTTAGTCAATGTAAAGCATTTAGAATAGCACCTGATACATTGTAAGCATTCCTAAAATGTTAGCTTTCATAGAACTTATTTCTATTGCAAGTAATAAAAAATTTCAAAGCAGTTTAATACATACATTACTGAGCACAGCAGTTTTGAGAGTAGGGCAAATATAATGCCACATATTAATGAATATGCTAACACAGGTTTATTAGGTGTAAAGTGCCATGCTAATTGCTATTGAAGAAACTAATATATTCTAAAGAAATTGATGATCCGGAGGAGAAGGCAAATCAAAGCATCTGAATCTTATGCTGAGGAGCAAGGAATATGTATAAGATCAGAGACACAATCAAATTCTTAGGAGTGGAGAAGAGAAATTTTAAGCCACCACATTTGGTTTATTTGAATGATTACTATTATCCTTCTTTGGACTAACATATAATGACTTTCTAGACCTCACTTTAATTCTTTGTAATAACATTATCTTAGGGTTGGTATTAAATTTCACTGCCATATATATTTCAATGTGATACATAAACCTTTGCAAATGATTTCAATATGTAATATAGTTTACTATCAGGGATGCACCAAATTTAAAGAAAGACCAGACAAGATTATAATTCACCATCATCCTATTGTGAATTATTATGCTATATTAGGTGAACTATTTCACAATTTCTGGTCTATAAAATGACAATTTCACATGATTCAACCTAATAAAGTTGAACATAAAATCTTCCACTTTTTGTACTCAAGAAACATTGAAACATATTAGACACATGGCATTCTGCCCCACCCTTGTGTAAATATTATCAGGTCTTCATTTTTGTCATTTTCAAAGATGGTATAAAGTTCAACATTTATTTTTACATGAATCTTGACATTATTTTGATAATTTAACAATAATTTATATTTCTTTATCTTCTTTGTATAATGATCTGTATATTGCTTCCATTATAACATTTTTGTGTGTGTGTGTGTGTGTGCTACTGGGGATTGAACTCAGGGACATTCTACCTCCAAGCTATACCCCTAGCCCTATTTTTCATTCTTTATTTTGAAACAGGGTCTCGCTAAGTTGTGGAGGGCCTCATCAGGTAGCTGAGGCTGGCCGCAAACCCAGATCCTCCAGTCTCAGCCTCCCAAATGCTGGAATTACAAGCATGCACCATCACGCCCGGCTTCCATTATAACATTTTTAAAGGTTTATTTTTAAATTATATTATGATAGTATTTCTTAAATTGCATATTTATAGGAGAAAAAAGTTCTCAAGGGAGATATAAAATTATTAATAGCAAATAATAATTTAGTGCAATATAAAATAAAATGATGCTCTATGTAATGCAAGTGATAACATATTACTTATAAAGTCTTTCTGTCATTTGGGTAATATTAATACTTGAGATCAATGACATGAGAATAAATACACTTGACATATTATTCTACTTTAGAACAAAAATGGTTCTAATGAAAAATGATATATAGAGGGATGCAACTATAGGCATCTTAAAATATTCTATCTTCAGGCATCAACTCAGAGAAGAAAAAGGAAAGTAAAATATACAACCATCTGAGAGAAATATTTTTTCTAGATTTGAAATAAAATTAAAAATTCAAGTATATATGTACATATACAACCAAGGTAATAATTTCTAAGGCAGCTTTTTCTTCTGTCTGGGCTAGAAGGTAAATTTATCTAGCTAAGCTCATATTTATGACAAGTTTTCATATTGTCATTTCACTAATCCATGAATATAAGGATTAATCACTTCTTCCAGTACACAATATGTTCCTGTCAACTTGAATTCTTTAGAAAAGAAAATTCACTCTCCTGAGCATTCAAGATAACAAAAATCAACATAAATTTGTAAAACTTTCCAATACCCACAAGTAAATATGTCTTATCGATTAAATGTTTTAAAATGTTATAAACCTGATGCAAAAATGGAGTCAAAATGTAGCTAGCTCCAAATGGAATATGGTACAGAATATTATTAATTAACTTTTAAAAATTTCTAAGCTATTCCAGCTCTTGAAATGAGTATGTTAAGATTATGTGAAACCAATGCTTTGAATTGATACAGAATGCTACTCTACATGACAACATAATTAAATATCCTAATTTTTGATGCATAAAATGTTCAATCTTTCAATTATTAGGTTACAAAATATTCTCTATGAAAAAACACTGTTTATACATCAAAAAGCATCCACTTTCCCCATGACTAATGTCTATCAGTAGTAGCTGAGCAGAAATTGCTTCTAAAGTCTCATTTCAAATAGAGGTCAAAAAAGTAAGTGAAATCTTGTATCTTTAGAAAGAAAATACAAAACAAATAAAAACAACACTATTTTTCCATGATGACAAGAACTGCATAATTATGAGCACTTTATACTGGGGATCTAACCAACTGTGACATTACTTATTTTAGTTTAATGTGAAAGCACATTTACTATTTCTTATGTGCAAAACTATGCTAAATGCCAAATAAATAAAGGCAAACTATTTTGTTATTATAAGTTAGGCTAGTTTAGTTAGAGAACCATTTTTTGAATATCAACTAGGTTCCAACCAAACCGACAAAATTACAATCATGAAAATTCTGAGAGTGCCCTGCCCAATTGGGAAAATCCAGTGGTAAAATCAGGCAAAGTTAATCTTACAATTATGAGAAAAAATATAATGTTTACCAGTTATATGCATAGTAATAACTCTAAGTTTGGCACCTAGTTGATATTTGAACAATGGTAGTGGGACTGAACTAGCCTAATTAATAATGACAAAATGTAGATCACTAATACAAGAATATTAAAAAATGTGATTCTATTTACTTGTGGTTTTTTTTTTTTTTTTTGCCAGCAATGGACACATATAAGTTTTTAATTATTTTTACTTAATAAATTAAAGAAATTTTAAAAAGAGCATTCTTTTGAATCTGAATAGGTCATCTTGTATTTATTAACCATTTATTAACCCATGTATTTATTAACCATTCCAATCATGTTTCAAGAGGAAGCAATAAAATTGAAAAGTGTTAACATATTGTACAGTAAAGTGTGATGTAGAACACAGAATTTATATACTCACTTTCTGATTTCGGGCATCAATGTGATTTCTTGGACTATAAGAATATCAAAATGCAAAGTAAAACAGTCCACTCTTATTCGTTGTACATTCTTTTTTTATATATAACAAAGTAACACAAATAAGAAGAGGGAAAACCTTTTCTGCTTTCCTGTTTCCACATTTTTAAATAAAACCTTTGGAATCAAAGTGTCAAGTTAATCTTCAGTCTATAGATATTATTTATTTATTTTCTTTCGTATAGTAAATATTTCTTATTTCATGTACCATCTTGTTTTTATTTTTTCAAATTGAAGTCTTAGAACCTATGAACTATATACCAAAATCTTTCATCTATGGAAATGATATGCATAAGCTTTAAAATTATCTATGCAACATATCCTAATTCATTTTTCCTTTTCATTGCAATGTTTGATGCATAATGATAATGAATTAGATAATTTTATTTGTGTGATTAAAATAGTTTAAATTAGTCTGGCACAAATGAAAACAATTTAAAATGAGTTACTTCATAAATTAAAAGCATGTGTGTTTGCACCAACATAAGCATATAATTGCCAGCATATGGCAATACTATAGGAACCACATGGCTTCATTTTCAGTAGAACATACGGAAAGTTTTTAAAGTAAGTGCATCAGAAATATATAGCAGGTTTCATAGAGGGTATTTTCCAGTAAACAAACAATCCCCCATGGGAGTAACACATGAGCAACAAATAATAAAGTAATCTAACTAAAAATCCTATACAGTAAAATTTGTTCAGTCTAACTGGAAGCTAAACAAATGAGAATTTCAAAACATGTTAAATAAATAAATTTGTATATTTGAATAAATTAATTATTCAAATACATTTTTCTAAAGTTAATCTTTATCATATTGATTTCTATTAGGTCTTTATATATTATTAAATATACTTGCAAATTTTCTGTTTCAGTGATTTTTTTTAATTGCTCAAAAGCATAGTCAAATTATCTTTATCTTCATGGCTATTGTGTCTTCCTTGGTAATTCCTTTATATGATGTGAATATAATTGCATTTGGTTGTGTAGTTTTGCTTTTAGATTTAAAATTTTAATTCGATAAGAATTTCCTTTATTGTACAATAAGGTAGCAATTCAAATTTATTTTTTTCCAAATAGCTCATGAGTGACACTAACATTAGTTATTAAATAACCAATATTTTCATCACCTATGTAAAATGGCAATATTGACAAACTGAGTAGTTCAGCCTCTAAATCTGAGTTCTGATAAATGCTCTGTATAATTTTTTTTTCAGAAATACTTTGGTTACTTTCACATTTTCTAGGTATTATTTGTTTTTCAGATTCTAATGTCTTTTTATTATTTTAGTTGAGATTATATTTTTGTTTGATTAAAATGTCACTTTATTACAAAAATATTTTTCTAAACATGAACATAATATATTTTTCAATTTTGTTATTTGTGTGTGTGTGTGTGTGTGTGTGTGTGTGTGTGTGTGTGTGTGCACGTGTATGTGATACTGGAGATTGAACTCAGGGGCTTTCTAGCTCTGAGCCACACTTCCAGCCCTATTTTATTATTTATTTTAAAACAGGATCTCAAGAACCTGTGATCCTCCTGTCTCACACTCCTAAGTACTGGGATTACAGGCATATTCCACCACACCTGGTGCAGTGTTTTTTAGCCCAAGAATTGTGAAGTGAATAGTATATTGAGTTTACCATTAATTACTACCTACTGTTTATAATTTTATCAATGCTGTAATAAATGAAATGATTTTTTTGCCCTGTGTATTTCTAATCAGTCTTTGTCTGTTGGGCATGGACACATTGATTTTTACCTATAGTGTAATAATTTTATTGAATTATCTAATTATTTGCAGTTATTTTGGGATTTTTAGCTCATTTAGATGTAAATTATAACATAAATAAATGATAATTTTGACTTCTTTCTAATTTTATGCCTCATATATTTTTATTCATTGCATCAGTGAATATGTATTTAAAGGAAAGTCAAGTCAATTGTCATACTTTTCTTATTCCAGACCATAATAGAAAGCGTTTTTTTTTTTTTTTTCTCCAAAGAAAAAGAGGTTTTATTTAGGAAAGTCAGGGATTCAAGGTAGAAGGCAACCAAGCAAGAGAGTTTTTGCAGCTTTTTCAGTTCTTTTATAGAACTCCCATGAGGGAGTGGGTAAGGTTGCACAATGGAGGTCTGGACTTTCTCTTAATCCCCAGGTTCCTGGCATCCATGGGTCACGAGTGGTGGCTTGGTGGTATCTGACCTTTGTCCTTCTCATGGATCCTTTGTTTACTAAGCATTTCAAGAATCTTAGGTGGGATAAATGATCATTGTGATTAAGGGTACAGGCTCATTGAGGTTTCTGCCTGAAGCAGAACACACTTTATAGGGTAAAGTTAGAGATTATGAACTTTCCAGATTTTAAAACTATACTTTCCTTTCCTTCCCAATTTGTCTCTTTTCTGCCTATTTTATTTCTTCTATTCAATTTCACCCTCGTACCCCACCCCAGACTTTAGTCCCTTAATTTTAAGGGTTGATGAAGGATGAAATCTCATCTTCTGTAGCTGCTTTGAAGGTGTCAGTTCTGCCTATCCGGGATCAAAAACTTCTTCTGACTGACCTAAAGGAAACAAAAAGAGGCCTTTTTTTTTTTTTTTTTTTTTTTTTTTTGGCTGTAGAACCATCATTTTTTGATGTTCTGGAAATGAAGGCATAAATATGTGAGATATTAGTTAGTCCCTGATAACAGTAAATCAAACAATAGGAGAGCATCTTTATCAAAATATTCTGGCCAAGAATGAGAATTTTATCCCACGAAAGCATTAACCAATCATTTCCTTATAAGGGGACACCCACCAACGTAGTCTAGATTAACTGGAAGTGAGAAATAGCCCACAAACCCAACAGGCATCTTCATCAACATCTCTAGTATATTGGTGTGGTGTGCTCATTCCAGGAAAAGGTTGCTTTTCCCTGGAAGAATAATGAAGAAATTAGGAGACAAGTTTATATTTTTTAGTCCAGATAGATATAATGCAGTTATAAGGAAAAATTCCCAAAATAAAACTTACACTGATTCAGTCTTCTTGTTTCTTTTGAATAATACTTTTAAATCTTCTAAAGGCTCACAGGAATAGTGTTTGCAGGTCTTATCAGTGTTCAGAGGTTTATTTCTGACTTCAGAGCCTTTATTCTATAAAGTCTCAATAGGGATAGGTTTAATTCCAGACATATAAATCAAGAATTGTGTCCCAAGAAGAACTTGGAAAGGAAAGGACCCTTTCACTTTTGGAGAAGCTAATCTAACCTTTTTCCAGGTTTTAATATCAGTTATTTATTGGTTTTAAATATCACATGTAGAAAAAAATTCTAATGCAAAGCAAACAGAAATGTGGAGTTAAATCCCCTGGTTGATATCTTGACTCAGTTGTTAAAATTCTTGGTGATTTAATTGTTAATTTGTAGTAAGAGGAAAATAATATTACCTAATTTATAAAAATGTGTAGTTGAATAATATATACTTACATGTAGAGGACTTAGAATAACGTTTGACTTAGCAAGTACTTAATAAATGTGTCTATCTATACTTGTGTATATTCACACTTGCATAATTAGATTTACATAATTGCATACCCATATTTGCATGTGTATGTGTAAACATTTTAATGTAATCATTTCCATATAGATATAAATGTGCTTTTTTAAAATAGAAATCAATTTTCCAATGTGTTTGGGGATGATCTTATAATTTTTTTACCTATATATTTTAATAGTCATCTGTATTGCATTGAACTATAATTCCAATATCATATAAAATCAAGTCTATAAAAGTAAATTTCATGACTTGGTTTTCTAGATTGTACTCCACTTAAATTTATTTCCTACTCTGTCTAGTAAAATTAGAGTATTACTATAATTGTCATGTAATTTATTAGAAAGTTTGTTGAATATTAATACAAATGCATGTTATTTAATTTTATTTTAAATAAAGCCAATGTTTTAATAATAAATATATAAAGTAAATCTCCAGGTTACACATTAATCTTTAAATATAGGTAATATTAGTATATAGAAGTACAGCTTAATAATGATTATTCACAAAAAGAGAAAAAATAAATAATCTAAATTTTATCTTTATGCAGAGATAGCTAGCATCAGAATTTAAATAAATATTTTTCTCTAATAGTAACCTTAATCCTAATTCCAAAAGCACTTGTTTAATATATATTGATAGAAAATGGCTTGACATTTAGTCATTTCCCCATAAGCCTTAAGAGTGTCAAATAAATCTGTTATGTCTGTGTACTGTTGTGGGCAAGGTAGAACCTTTACTTATTCTCCGTGTAGATGCTCAATTGTAAAGTCTATTTACATTTTGGTCTAGTGACAATTACCAGCTTTCAGCTGTGGTTGCAATACGAAATCTGGAAGAATTTTAATAGCTGAGAAAAAAGAAGTGTGAAAATTGCTATTCCCCTTGTCAATTTGTGACATGCACATACTAATAAGGCGGGTTCTTTCATACCATATGGATAAAATTGTTTAGCTACACTCATTAGCCAACCATTATTTTGTATTCTGAAAAACCAAGATAATGACTTTTGGGGACTCTTATAAGAAATGAAATTCTCACTCTGAGCAAACAGACAACAAACTATGAATTTAACATTTGTCTGCATAAATATACTTTATATCTGTATATTTCTTTTTAGTGAAATTGACCTTTTTTAACTTCTCAAATTGTATTGCTTTCTAGACAAGCACAGTGATATGTCTTGAGTAGTCATGCTGAATTTATATTAGATCGAATGTTATTACTATATACAATGGCACTTAAGAAGGCATGTAATGCTTCAAAATTTGAGAGAAGTTTAATTCAAAACATGCTCATATGAGACTGATGCTCTGCCTCCTGGGATATCTCAATATCCTATATGGGGAATAGGAGGGGAAGAAGGGAAGGAGCCTGGGCAAAGTTCACTAAGTGCTATGTGCACATATGTCGTTATCATTATGACTGCATTACAATGTGAGACTATAATGCTTCAACAAAAGTATAGAAAAATTAAGAAAATACATGCTCATAGAAATACATAGAATAATGTTTCTCCAAATATTGTAGAGTATTTGACACATTTTAAATTGTCAAAAGATACTAGCTATTATTATGAGTTTGTTAAAAGTTAGTAATGATTTTTAGTGCCTTTGTCCCTATTTCTTCAATATTTTTCATGGAAATTAAGCATACCTCTTGTTAAGTAATGAAATGTTATGACTTTTAAAGGGACATAGATGGTGGGTGTGGTGGTGTATGCTTGTAATCTCGGTCCTTGGGAGGCTGAGACACCAGGAATACAGATTGAAGGCCAGTGCATGGTATCTTAGCTAAACCTTGTTTCAAGACAAAAAATACAATAGGGCTAGGGGTGTAAATTAGGAGTAGAACACCCTTTGGTTCAATTTCCAGTTTCACACACATACAAAATTAAAATTTAAAAAACTGTACCACTCCTGAGTATCTTTCCAAAGGGACTGAAATCAGAATATTATAGTAATTCATACATATCAATGTTTATAGTAGCACAATTTCTAATAGCCTAATTATGGAATCAACCTAGTTGGTACATATGTGAGAATACCAATGCCAATCTCAATATCTTCTATGGGGAATCAGGAAGTGGGGAGTAGGGAGAGAGTCAGGGGAAAATTTATCAAGTGGTGTGTGTATGTATGTCACTATTACTGTGACTATATTATGATATGAGAATATAATGCACCAGTAGAAGTATAAAATGAATGATTCTAAACATATTAAGTGATACAGATAGAGAGTAAATGATGCTTAGCAGTAGCTAGACAGAAAGGATAAGTGTTGAAAAGATATTGGAAAAAAGATAGGAAATTTCAGTTGGATAGGATGAATAAACTCAAGAGATCTATCTTCAACATGTATACTATATTAATAACAATACACTATATTTTTAAAATTTTCTAAGAGAAAATTTGAAGTGTTCCCACCATACACACCATAGAGGTCATGTGTTAACATATTTTGAAAAATGTATATGACAAATATGAATAATATTTATAAATAATAAAGTGATATCACATTTAAAATAAAATCTATGAGTTTGAAAATTTTTTTAGATTCACTGAAAGGTAGAATTCAGATTAGGTCCTATTCAGAAAAATGATATTAAAATACCATTTTAGTTACTGAGCCCAGAAGCACAAGATCTTTGCCTTAGTGTAGTTACCATTCAACCCCAAAAAATCTCTAATGGAGAATAAAAAAGCAAATGAAGTAGTATAACATTTATTTTGAGCCTGAGTGTTGTTCATGTCAAAATAAAATTTACTCAAATGTTTGATTAGATCATAGGACCAAAGGAAGATTTAAGGTCTACTCTTCACCAGAATGTGAATTCATATCACACATTTTCCTATTCCAGTAACAAAAAAAGTTCATCTTAATGATAAAATAAAGAGATGATAACATTAGAAAAATATCTGTGATGGGATTTGCAAATAATGACTCAATTTCCTAGACTACCAGTGTTTAGATATGTTGGAGAGGAACACCCTTCCTACCCTTCCATATTTCTCTTAGAGCATGTGCTAGAAAGGCAACTCATGAGTAGATCTCAAAGTGAAAAGGCCTTTTCACTTCTAAGATATGAAATAATAAAAGGAGTCACATTCAGGGTATAATAATCACTTTTACTGGTGAAAAAAATCTATATTTGGACCTAAGGTCAAAATGAACTCTCCTTCCTTTCGTGGTCTACAACTGTACAAGGGAGAATTCAGAGTGCTTAACAGACCCTATCTTTGCCATCTGGTATTCTGGTATGGAGATAGCACACAGAAGCCTAACACCATTCATTGATAACATTTCCAGAAAAGCCCCAGGTATTCAACAACATTTAATTTAAGACACTTTACCAGCAGAGGGCACAGTATAGGACATATTTTCTACCTTTAATAAGGTGTTGAGAGAAAATGGAAGTTTACTTTTTATTGATTGAGAAAAGTCATCTGAATAGAGACAGAGGAAAGTCATCCCTTCACAGTTCCTTTAGTAAATGGAAAGATATATTTTTATGATGAGTATAAACAAATAAGAATGTATTAAATACTTTATAATTTTTCACCAAATATATAATAATGTGTTGAAAATTTAAAATGATACTTAATTAAAGATATTAAATATAAATTACATGTGAATAAGTGATCATATTAGAAATGTTTTATATGTGGTGGCGCATGCTTGTAATCCCAGCATTCGGGAGGCTGAGACCGGAGGATCCAAGTTCGCGGCCAGCCTCAGCGACCTAGTGAGGCATTCCGCAACTTAGTGAGACTCGGTTTCAAAATAAAGAATAAAAAATAGGGCTGGGGGTATAGCTCGGAGGTAGAAGGCCCCTGAGTTCAATCCCCAGTACCGCAAAAAAAAAAAAAAAAAGAAAAAAAAGAAATGTTTTATATGAGTATGTATATGTATGAACAAACTTAATCATGAATGATTAAAGTTATTTTGAGACATAAAAATACAATTTTAAAATCCTACATACAAGGTATGCTTTGCAACTGACTAGAACAGTGTTGACCAGTTACCCTATATTATGTTTCTGATGGAAATGTTATCATTCAAGTCACGTATTAAAATACAACATATCAGCCTAACACTTTGGACTCAAGTTCTTTGAAGGGTAATTTTCGAGTTGAAGATTAAAATACACATCCTTGTGAAATGATATTTAATGGATACCATATATCTGTACACTCATGTTTGGCCTTCTTATACACCTTGCATTTATATTCAGTTGGCATGCTAAGTTGGAATGAAAAATGCTTTATCCTTGCTGGTATACTTGAGAGACTATTTCTACTGACATTATTTATATATTGACTAAATTTTACAAGCATTTTTCACATTCCTATGATTGGCATAGAAGCATCTTCCCATTGTGGAACAAATACTAAATTTTCCAGACACTTTTTTGTTGTTGCACAGCTAAATTCTCTTTGAATTATCTGCACATAAATAGATATACCTTTAGATGTTAAAGCAAAAGCATAAATTTCAAGAGTTGAACTCTTGAAAAAGTTCACTTGGAAGATGGGAGAATACAAATGAACAGTAAAGGAAGGTTCTCTGGTCTCTAGGTACCACCAAAACTGATTTTGAGCACAGGATGCAGATAAAAAGGAACTATATTGAAAGTAATTATTATCTGTCCAAGAGAGTCTAGTAAATATCACCACAGAGATCAATTTTTAATGACAATCAGAAATTCATTTAAAGCATAGGTACAGGAATATTGACTTAAAAAGTAATGCTGAATTTTGAAAGTTCAGAGAGCTGGGATATTAACAAATACCTCTTTCTACAAACAAAATAGCTTTTGAGGAAAGAGAGGAAAATGGATATTCCCCACACTCCATACTTTTCCCAATTCTCCTAAAGATAATACATAAGTAAATAAACAAAAATCTGGCTTGGGTGCTGGTCTGCTATTCACACTGCCACCCTGCTGTGGCAGCACAGCTTCAGACAGGACTGGCCTTGACCCAGGGGCAGGAGAGAAATCGAAAAGAATGAGAGGCCCCCAACATGCTCCACAGACAGCAGTCCTCTCCCTGCTTCTTTTCTCTGTACAGAAGAGGCTTTCCCTGGGTATCTGAGGAACCTGCATTCCTGAGGCTGTGAGCTCCACCACTGAGCCTGACGCAGAAAGCAGAACTGGGAGAAGAAAACACAGGAAGATTTCCTCCACTCCCTCTAGACCCCAGGGAAAATGCCACAGCAAGCTCACAGCTATTATGTTAGCCACCTCCTTGTTCTGATTCCTTTCTAAATCCATGTGTTCATGTTCACTCTTCAGAGATTCTAGATAGTTCTTTTCGGTATTTTGTACACATTTTTTACTCCTATTAGTGAGAAATACAGGCTGCATTTAGTCCAAATGAGTGAGAAATACAGGCTGCAGTTAGATTACTTAGCTGTGACAGGCAGACCCTAAAACCTCCATATTTATTTATTTTGGTACTGGGAATTAAACACAAGGGCATTCTACTTCTGACTATACCCCCAGCTCTTTTTATTTTACTTTTTTAAATTTTAAAACAGAGTTTCACTAAGTTGCTAAGGTTGACCTTGAAACTGAGACTCTCTTGTTTCAGCCTCCATAGTACTGTGATTATAAGTGTGTGCCAACATGGCTGGCCTCCCAATTTTTAGTTTTGAAATAAATGATTAAAAAGTATAGAGAAGAAATTTGGAAAATAATCAGAGCATGTGGACATGTACAGGAAATAAGATTCTAAAAATTTTAATCAATATATAGGTGTGGTTAATTGATTTGACAGGACTGTTTCTCAGCATTTTTCTTCAGATTGGAAAATTATGAATGAACATTGACACCACATCAAAATTAATTCATTCAGTAATTATTAAGTTCCCGTAGGAATTCCCTCAATGATGTGTGGGTAATGATAGTAATATTTTAAGCTTCAAGAACATACACAGTATAACCAGAAGCTTAATATAAAACATCTTAAAGTCCTGATTAGCATAATAACTGCCTTCTAGGATCACAGCGGTCAATGATTGTGGGCAAAAATGTTGAAAAAAAGATAAAAACTAAGAAATAAACAGATGAATCTGAATTTTATAAAGATCGGATTATTTTAGGAAAAATTAGTCAATTTTTAATATATAACAAAATATATCAAATTACTATGATTCATTCATAGCAAAGATGAAAATTCAAGTAAAATACAAGTTTTTAAAATATACACACAAATTCAGACTGAATCAAAATGAGATTTGTGGGATAAATATTTAAACCAAATATTCTTTATCTGGAGAAGTTGCCATTTATGTGTGAAGGCAATAGAAGAAAATACTAAAGACTTCTCTATATTCCCCAGCAAAAACTTATTAGAAGCCACATGACTGCCAGACGTCATGGTGCAAAACGCCTAGCAGTGAACAATTAAGCTGTTAAAAGTAACTTGAAATAGCAATTATAATTATGTTTACACAATGGTGGAGACTTTATTACTGCTCAACATTTTTGACCGTCCCTTCTATCTGGGTACATTGGAAGATTATACTTCCTGCTCCTTTGAAGTTAGGAATGACTATGCATTATTTTGTTCAGTGAAATATGAACAGATTTAAAGACCTAACGTACAGCTCTCCGTCCTCTTTTCCTCTTCTGTAACAAAACTTGAATACATTTTGAAATAGAAGAACATTAGGATAGTTAAGCTCTAGTCAACTTAGATCATCTCTGAGTACCACAAAAATATCAATTTATCATGGCCATACCAATATGATGGAGAAGTGGTCATGCATGGCGGCACATGCCTATAATCCCAGTACTTGGGAGGCTGAGACAGGAGGATCACAGGTTCAAGGCCAGCTTCAGTAATTTGGAGAGGTCCCTCAGCAACTTGGTTAGACCCTGTTTCAAAATAAAAAGTAAAATAGAGCTGATGGTATAGCTCAGAGGTAAAATTACTCTGGGTTCAGCCTGTAGTACCAAAACAAAACAAAACTAATATAATGGAGAAATAAATCTTGTCATTAGCAACTGAGATTTATAGGTGTATGTTATTTTATAATAGTTTAACATATACTAGTAAATATAATAAAATATTAAAGAATTAATTTTGATGTGGTGTTAAAAATGTGATACTTTTTACTTTAGAATAGCCTAACATATACCAACACATACAATATTGTTAAAATCCTACTTTTAATAAATAAAAATATTAAAATGCCACAATTTTGTTGCAGTCATAATTTAGTATAATTCATTATATACTGCTGTATTATTGTAATTCAAAAATTCATACATGATGCTCAACTTAAAATTATCTTGAGGATGGGGGCATATCTCAGTGGTAGAGTACTTGCTTAGCATGTCGAAGGTCCTGGCTTCTATCCTCAGTATCAAAAAAAGTCTCTATCAGATTTTTAAATTTTAAATTGAAAAAGAGAGAAATGGTTAACACAATGTCAGTATAGAAACATATATATATATACACATATATATAATATATATCAATAAATGTATATGTATAGTATCCAATTGAAAATAAAAAAACAACCACACATGCCAAAATAGTAACAGTGCTTAGCATAATAATTATAAATTATGTTAATTTATTGATTTTTTTTAAAAAAAACATTCTTGTATTGGACCAAGGTTCTTCCTTAAAATTCTTATCTCTCTACTGTGTTCCAGGATTGGAGTACCTTTCTTTGCCCTACTTGCCCTTAAAATATTAGTGTTAGTGTTGCAGGAAGCCTATGAAACTACTTTTGTAAAGTGTACATTCTTTGTCATGTGTGATCAATGAAACTTCTACACATGGTAGCTTAGTTGTCAGATTAAAATTAGACAAAGATTTCCTTAAACGTCTGGAGTCTTTGTCAAGGGAGTCTTTGTTTGAGAACTTCCATTCAGAGCTTGGATAGGCTGCTGACTATGCCTTAGCCCTCACTTCCTGTTGCACAGAACAAGGACAAAGATGAATAGAACCATCTCAATTGTTTCCTGGCATGCTCACAGTCCTGGAAATGCACACAACCCTGCAAACTTCTCTAACTGTCCTCAGAAATTTTCAATGTTCCCTCTGGTCATTTAACTCTTAAGATTTTTGGCTATTTTGTTGTTTGTTCCCACTCTTATTGTCACCTATGGCAGCTGCAATATTAAATAAGTTACATTTCCTATTTGACAGCTACAGTAATCTTGGAATGTGCATTTGGAGGATCTCCAGCCTCTGTGCTCCTCCTCCAGTGCCTGCAGGGTTGTTGGTTTTCAAGGCTACTGAAGAGCTGGGGAAAGGATAAAGGGAATAGGGTAATTTAAAACCATAAAAGGCATTGTTTTTTCCAGCATCAATCTGTTTTTCTAGAATAAATACTTTGCAGATAGTTGCAATTCTTTGGTCTATTTCCAGAGTTCTCAAATAGTTGATTTTGACTCCCCCCCCACCCTGCAGTTTTGTTCTCATTACTTTTATGGAGAACAAAATTTTCAGAGGTTCTTTCTCAGTTGTTTCTGCAGATATCTCTCTTCATTTTCTGTTTCTTTACCAAATGTGTAGTAATTATTTTATTTGCTCCAATTAATTGTACTTCTTGATTCCTAAAACCCTCAGACATATTATTGTCTGCCTTGAACAAATTTATGTCTTGGTATAAATAGACTGCATTCCAAACATATTTTATAAATATGAACTATTAAAGTTATTTATATTTTGCTTCTTTTAATGTATTATAATGCTTTATTATAGATTGTCCCAGAATCCTATGCATTAAGTTACAATCATTGCATCCATACTTTTACAGTTAGATATCTGTCATCTTAAATAGATTACAGGGTCTAAGAGAACACAAATCATTGCTGTCTTGTTCCATGCATAATTTTTAGAACTTAGCACAACTATTGAATGAATATCATCTAATGAAATAATTTTATGAAGCTTTATGAATTCAAGAAATTTTGTTGCAAAATTAAAGTTCTATGCAATGCCAGATTTTAAAACTATATAATGTGTGCATGTGTGTGTGTGTGTGTGTGTGTGTGTGTGTGTGTGTGTGTGTTACTAGTGATTGAACCCAGGGGAATTCTACCTCTGAACTATACCCCCAGTCTTTTTTAATTTTAAAACAGGATCTCCTTAGTTACTAGACACTGGTCTTGAATCTGTACTCCTCTTGTCTTATTCTCCCAAGTATTGGGATTACAGGTGCGTGCAACCATGCGTGCTAAACTGTAGTATTTTTTAATTGATTGGTTAAAATTAGCATTTATATGACTTGGATCTGGGCTGTATGATGTTTTGTTTGGTAATATTTGGATGTTTGTAAGGAAGGACTCCGTTCCTATACTTCACTCAAAAGTTAACTAAAGAAACACTATGCAGTCAGTGGTGACACATGCCTGTAATCCCAGTATTTGGAGGCAAAGACAGGAGGATCTCAGGTTCCAGGCTAGTTGTAGCAACTTAATAGGACTCGATTCAATGTATACCCTGCTTCCAAAGGGCTAGGGGTATAGTTTGTAGATATAATACCCCTGGGTTTAATCCCTAGTACCAAAAAAATAAATAAAAACAAAAAATAAAAATAAAACTCACTATACAGTCCCTGTTACTTAGCCGCACATTCACACAGCCAAAAGGGGGACTGAAGAGAAGCTGTCTCTTTTATTTTGTGAATAGCATATGTTTCTCATAAGACAAGTTCTGGAAAATGCATAAATGACAGATATTACTCTTAGATTTTCCTTTTCTATATCCCAACACTTACAAGTAGAAAGTTAAGAGACAACTCTTAATGAGATCCGTAATGACTGAGAATTTTTATTATTTTCTGGCACATTTTTAAGAACACATTTTTTAGAAAGGAGTACATTCTTTATGAGGAAGCAAAATTAGCAATGAGTTTGTAATGTTGTATATAGGTCATATTGTTACAGTAAAATAATAGAGGGTAATGAAGATCTTTGCTCCTTTACAGTACTAAGTGATTTTATTGCCAAGTCGATTTTTACCAAGGCTTTATAGTAGAATCTTGCTACTTTATTTCAGGTAGGCAGGTTTTTGGCACTCATTCAAAAGAGTCACAATGAGCTTTTCATTAATGCTGTATTATACATGTGGATCCTGGGTGCATTGTAATTCCTGATGAATTGAAAGAGCTATTATATTTGGAGATTACAAATGCTATTCCTTTGATTTCTGACTGCATTTTCTTAATTGGGCAAACATTGTGCTACCCTAAAATCAAGAGGTTAGTTTCCTTGGCATAAATAATTCTATTAGTACATATGAGCAGAGATTTCTCCTCCTTTTATTCATAATAGAACATGATTTAAAGTAGCATTCAAATGAATCGCTAAAAATACAATGAACATATTATGCCCCAAATAGCAAATATCTTTTTCCACCTCCCAGTTGCTATGAGTGCTCATCAGGGGTGACTTATCAGGTTCTTTTAAAAGAATGATTTGCTAAAGTTGATTGCTTAATAAATAAATCATGACACAAAGGAGTTTAGAGGTCAAGAGAAAATGTTGACCCAAGCCAATTTGGGTGAAAAAAAGTTATACCACCAAAAAACTATCAAATCAGAATTAGAAAAATAAGATCCAAGCTATAGATTCATATCTTAGAAGAAAAGACCTACTAGAAAATTATTCAGAATTAATGTGAGAATTTAGGCAAGTCACTGAAACAAAACAATGTCAGAATTCCTATTTTTTAGCAGCCGTAAGTGAGGAAGAATATTGATAGTATAAGTTCCTCTTGAATCTATGGGAAAGCCACAAAAAAAATATGAAAAAGGCTTCCCTGCTTATTCTCTACTATCCTAATTAGGGCTTTAGCAATCCTTTTTGTTTTAGTTCTCTCGCCCACAGAGTCAGTGATACCTTATAGTTCACAGTTTGATACTTCTAAAAGTACACAAAGTAGTAGAGAACATTTACTCCGGATATTTATTTACTTATTTATTTATTTATATTCTGCAGTGGAGAAGAGAGTCTGGGATTCTTATAAAGTCTAAAACTAATTTTTTAGGGGGGAATTAAAATTTAGTTTTCACCTACTTCAAATGGTGATTTTTTTTTTTCACCACATCCACATTTCTTTTGATCTCAACTGTCTTGAGTTGTCCCTTAATTTATTTCAGTTTTCTAGAACTTAAAAGTGTAGTGGTGTGTATTCTTATTATTTATTTTTTTTTTATTTCTTACTGTTGCTGCTTCCTGAAGCATGGCAGTCAGCATTGCTGAAGAGAATTTGTAATTTGCCTCAGAAAGCAAAGACACAAATGACTTTGCTCTCTTTTCACAAAGCAGAGGATCATGAGACTGCACTCTGAAAATCTACTTAGATCTGTCACTGAGCTGTTACTTTTCTGTGCCCAGGCACTAGGTGGGATGAAGAAAGTCCTTAGAATATTCTGGATAGTGGCATAGACCCTTTCTTCTCTGGGACAAAACATAACTCAGCTGCTTTCTGAGGATTCTTATCACCCTTAGATGATTAAATGTGTCTCTACTATGAACAAAAATCTAGCTCATAAATTATGATTTTTTATTAGTAATTTCAAAGTTTAATAAATCCTCCAGGACATTTTTTTATTTTTATTTTTATTTATTTTTTATCTCTCAAAGCTAAGCTTTTGCAAATCAAAATCTCTTTCAAATTTTCAAAAGCTTGACTGAGATAGCACATATGGAATAAATTCAACAGTTTTAAGGACATAATTTTAAGGAATTTTAGTAAATTCACAGTATGTTGTCAGCAATAGGATTCAATTAATTA
Organism: Graphiurus murinus; assembly: GCA_004027655.1. Classification (NCBI taxonomy): domain Eukaryota; kingdom Metazoa; phylum Chordata; class Mammalia; order Rodentia; family Gliridae; genus Graphiurus; species Graphiurus murinus. The sequence continues at coordinate 31,936 of PVLC010007910.1, read as the reverse complement.
AAAAACATTCTATATAATAATTTGGAGTCAATCTCATCACCCACCCTCCAGACTTAGGCAACTTCTAATCTACATTCTTTCTTTACCTATTTGCTTTCTTAAAAGTTATTTCACATATAAGAATCATTCCTGGACTTTTTTTTTTTTTTTGCGGTACTGGGGATTGAACTCAGGGGCATTCTACCTCCGAGCTACACCCCCAGCCCTATTTTTTATTCTTTATTTTGAAACCGGGTCTCACTAAGTTGCGGAGGGCCTCACTAGGTAGCTGAGGCTGGCCGCAAACCCGGATCCTCCGGTCTCAGCCTCCTGAATGCTGGGATTACAAGCGTGCGCCACCACACCCGCCCGGCCATTCCTGGACTTTTGATAGAAATTACATAACATCCATAATTTTTTTTTTTTTTTTCCAGTACTGGAGATTGAACCCAGGGACATTCTACCTCTGAGCTACACCCCCACCCCCAGTCCTATTTTTATTCTTTATTTTGAAACAGCGTCTCACTAAGTTGTGGAGGGCCTCACTGTCATCCTTTTGTTTCAGCCTTCCAAATACTAGGATTACAAGTGTGTACCATCACAGCAATCTATAAACTTTAACATATCTTAAACATATTTCTATAAAATATGTGGAATTACTCTTTGTCTCTTTATTTTTTGCAGTAATATTTTCTAGTTTTCAGTGTAAAATCTGTGTGCTTGATTTTTTAAAATTTATTTTTAAGTTTTTATTATTTGTAATGCTCTTTTAATAGAATTGTTCTCATTATTAGATTCATTGTGGAATGTATAGAATACACAAAGAGCTATTCTTGGCATATTTGGTAGAATTTATCTGTCAAACTTCCTGTGTTTGAGCTTTGAATTCTGAGAGAAATTTAATTCCTATTTCAATTCTGTTTCAAGATCTGAGTTACCTAAGCACTCTTTTAGCTGCATCCCATACACTCTCATATGCTGTTTTTGAACTTTCACTAAAGTAAAAAAAAAAAAAAATTCTCGAGATTTTTTTTAGTTTGTTTTTCCCAAGAAGTATTTAGAGATGTGCTATTTAATTTCCAAATAAATGAAATTTTCAAATTTTTATTTTTCCTATTTTCAATTTACTATTATTATGATTGAGAAACATGTTTTACATCAATCAATTTATAACTATTGAGATATTTTCATAACCTGATATGTGTTCAATCCTAGAGAACATCCCTTCCCTGTACCCTTTGAATGACATGAATTTTGCTGTTTGGGGGTTAGGGGTTCCAGAAATATCAGCTAAAGTTAGTAGACAGAGTTATTCAAGTACTCTGTAGAGTCACAGAGTTTCTTTCTTGAAGTTTTTTCCAGTACTGAGTATGGGCACTTAAGTGGTTAGCTAATATCATTGAATACTTTATTACTGCCTTCATTTTGTCATGTTTTATATCATATAGTTTAGAGCATTGTCTGTTTCTCTCTCTGTATATATGTGTGTATGTGTGTGTTTGTTTGTACGTGATATAGACATATATAGATCTATCTAGATCTATTTATACCTATATGATATTTTTATGATATTTGGCCCTCTTATTCTTATAAAATCATACTATTTTTCTATTATCATTTTTACATTTAAGCCTACTTTATTTCCTGTTAATATAGCGACTCAATCTTCCTTCTAGTCACTGTTTGTACCATAAACCTTTTTCTACATTTTTATCTTCAGTTTATGTCTGTTTGAATACAAAGTATCTATCTTATGGGTGGAATATAATTTGATCTTGGTTCTCTTAAAAAATCATTCTAAAAGTTTCTCCCTTTTGAATGGAGTATATAATCAATTAATACAATGTTACTCATGTTTGGCTCTATGTTTGCCAATTTCCTTTGTGGTTTTCATGTCTTGTGTCTTTTTGGTTCTTGTGTGTTATATCATTTATATTTTAAAATATATATTTCCTAATATATCATTTTAATAACTGTATTATAATTTTTATTCTCAGATAATTTTTCTCAGTGATTTCTTTGGGGGTTATATTATGTATCTTCACTTATTGCAGTCTACTTCATAATGAAATTAAATTAATTTTTGTAAAATATATAAAATTGATTTATCATAACTCAATTGTCTCTTCTTGCATTTGTACATGAATAGAGGATACCTTTCCACTTATTTAGATTTTTAAGTTTTGTACAATACTGTTTTGCAGTTTTCAGTGCACAAGTGTTCATTCTTTTTTAAAATTTATTTAAAGTATTTTATTCTTTGTGGATGCTCTTTCATATGGAATTATTTTCTTAATTTTGTTTCCAGATTATTCATTTCTGTAAAAAAACAAATATAATTTATTTGAATGTTGATCTTGTATTCTGATATTTTGTTGAACTCATTTACAAGTTTTACACATTTTTTTAATGAATTCCTTAGGATTTTCTACATACAAAATCTTATCCTCTGTGAATAGACATTTTACTTCTTTCTTTTCAGTCTCAAAACCTGTTATTATTATTATTATTATTATTATTATTATTATTATTATTATTCCGGTTATTATTACCTTTATTTTGCCTAGTTTATCTGGCAATCTCTTTCCTCCCTATAGTACTAGGTATTGAACCCATGGATGCTTTACGTCTGTGGTATACCCTCCAGCTCCTCCTTTTTATTAGCTTTTAATTTCAAGACAGTATCTCACTAAATTTCCCAGGCTAGTCTCGAACTAGTGATCCTCCTGCCTCAGCCTCCCAATTACTGAGATAATAGGCCTGTGCCAGGGCTTCTGGGAAGAAATATCCATACAATGTTGAATAGACTCAATGAGAGAGGACATCGTTATTTGTTCCGAATATTGGAGGAAGAACACTTAAACTTTTAGTATGCTTTATGATGTTAGTCGTGGAAAGAGACACTTTCTTATGTTGAGGACTGGTATTACAGATGTGGGCCCAGTTAATACATTTTATGCATAGTGATTCTGATTTTTCATTCCTAATTCTAACATATTGCATCTTTTCTCTTTATTTCTTTGTCTTTAGGTATGTATAACTCGTGACTTGTCAATTTCCTTGACCTTTTCAGAGATGGCTCTTGGTATTTCTCTATTGTATCTATTATAACTTATTTTAAATTAGTCTTTTTTATTTTTTATAACAATTGGTGCACTGTAATCATACATCTTTGTTAGATACAAGCTGATAAAAGCATATATGCAAACATTTCTCATTTAACCCCTTCCCCAATTCCCACCCCACTCCATCACCCTCCCTCCTTCTCAAATTCAGTTTAGTGATTGACTTTGATATATTTGTGAAAGTACATCATGTGCATTAGGGTGACCCCCTGCCCGTCAGTTAAGTCAACTTCTTTGCTTAATGAGGGTTTCTTCGTTTGCATCTGGAGTCCCCCGTATGCCCCATCTTCTCCCTAGCATCCTCATATTAGAGAGAACATATATTTTTTACTCTTTGTGACTGGCTAATGTCACTTAACATAATGTTTTCCAGTTGCATCCATTTCCCTGCAAATAACATGATTTTGTTCTTCTTTATGGCTGACTAATATTCCATTGTGTACATATCCCATAGTTTTGTAATCCATTCATTGGTTGATGGACATCTTGGCTGTTTCCATAGTTTGATAATTGTGAATTGTGCAGCTATAAACATAGATACACATGCATCGATCTGATAGTTTGGTTTCCTTTCTTTTGGGTAGAAATGGTATTGCTGGATCATATTAGGTGCATTCCAATTTGTCTGAGAGTCCTCCATACAGTTTTCCAAAGTGGTTGCACTAATTTGCAATCCCACCAACAATGTATTAGGGTTCCCACTTCTCCACACCCTTGCCAGCATTTGTTGTTGTTCATGTTTGTTATGTTTCCATTCTGATTGGAGTTAGGTGAAATCTCAGAGTAGTTTTGATTTACATCTCTCTGATTGCTAATGATGTATAACATTTCCTCATACATTTATTGGCCGTTTGTATTTCTTCTTTTGTGAAATATCTATATAGATCCTTGCCCATTTTTTGTTTGTTTTCTTAGCTGTGAGTTTCTTGGGTTCTCTATATATCCTAGATAATAGACTTCTATCAGAAAAATAGTTGGCAAAAATTTTCTTCCACTCTGTGGGCTCTCTGATGAGGTTCTTGATAGTTTCCTTTGCTGCACGGAAGCTCTTCAGTTTAATGCAATCCCACGTATTGATCTTCCTTTGAGTTGCTTGTGCTTTTAAGGTCTCGTTGAGAAAGTTTTTACCTGTGCCTATGTGTTGAAGTGTTGGGCCTATGCCCTCTTCAAGTAGCTGCAAGGTCTCCGGCCTAACTTTCAGGTCTTTGATCCACCTTGAGTTGACTTTTGCGCAGGGTGAGAAAGTGGGGTTTATTTCCATTTTCCTGCATATGGTTAACCAGTTTTGCCAACACCATTTGTTAAAGAGGCTATCCTTTTTCCAGTGTATATTTTTGGCTCCTTTGTAAAAAACCAATTAACTGTAAGCACGTGGGTCTGTTTCTGAGTCTTCTATTCTGCTCCATTGGTCTATGTGTCTGTTTTTGTGCCAATACCACACTGTTTTTATTACTGTGGCTTGGTAGTAGAGTTTGAAGTCAGGTATTGTGATAGCTCCTGCATGGCTCTTGTTGCTAAGAACTACTTTGGCTATCCTGGGCTTTTTGTTGTTCCAAATGAATTTAAGGACTGATTTTTCTATGTCTGTGAGGAGTGATCTTGATAATTTCATGGGTATTGCATTGAATCTGTAGATCACTTTTGGGAGGATGGCCATTTTGATGATATTTATTCTGCCTATCCAAGAGCATAGTAGATTTTTCCATCTTCTAAGGTCTTCATCAATTTCTTTTTTCAACTTTTTATAGTTTTCCTTAAAGAGGTCTTTTACTTCTTTGGTTAGGTTTATCCCTAAGTGTTTTATTTTGGGGGGTGCTATTGTGAGTGGAATTGTTTTCTGGATTCATTTTTCAGTGGATTTATGGTTGGCCTACATAAAAGTTTCTGATTTTTTAAGATTGATTTTGTATCCAGACACTTTGCTGAATTTATTGATCAGTTCTATAAGTTTTTTGGTTGACTTTGTTGGGTCTTCTAAGTAGAGTATCATGTCATCTGCAAAAACGGATAGTTGTAGTTCTTCTTTCCTTATTTTTACCCCTTTGATTTCCTTCTCTTGCCTTATTGCTCTGGCTAGAGTCTCAAGTACTATATTGAACAGAAGAGGTGATAATGGACATCCTTGTCTTCTTCCTGTTTTTAGTAGGAACTCTTGCAGTTTTTCTCCGTTTAATATGATGTTGGCTGTGGGCCTATTGTATATTGTCTTTATGATGCTGAGGTACGTTCCTTCAATTCAGTTTCTCTAAAGTGCTTTTAGCATGAATGAGTAGTGGATCCTGTCAAATGCTTTTTCAGCATCAATTGAGATGATCATGTGAGTTTTGTCTTTGAGTCTGTTTATGTGGTGAATTACGTGGATTGTTTTTCTTATGTTAAAACCAGCCTTGCATTCCTGGGATGAACCTGACTTGGTCATGGTGGATAATTTTCTTGATGTGGTTTTGATTGCACGTTGCTAGTATCTTGTTTAGCAGTTTTGCATCTAAATTCAGATATAGGCCTATTATTTTCTTTTCTTGAGCTATATTTATTTGGCTTTGGTATTAATGTGATGTTGGGTTCATAGAATGTGTTTGGGAGGGTCCTGTTTCTTTCATTTTCATGCAATAGTTTGAAGAGTATTGGGATTAGCTCTTCTATAAATATTTTTAAAAATTCACTTGGAAAACCATCTTGCTCTGGGCTTTTGTTTGATGGTAAACTCTTTATTTCTGTTTCTATCTCTTTGATTGCTATTGGTTGGTTTAAATTTTCTATATCTTCTTGACTCAATTTAGGAAGGTTATATGTATCTAGAAATTTGTCATTTTTTTTCTAGATTTTCCATTTTGTTGGAGTATAGTTTTTCAAAATAGTTTCTGATTATCCTCCGTATTTCCATACTGTCGGTGGTAATATCACCTTTTTCACCTCTAATTTTGGTAATTTAGGTTGATTCTCTCTTTCTTTTTGTTAGGTTGGACAATGGTTTATCTATCTTGTTTATTTTTTCAAGAAACCAGCTTTTGGTTTTGCTGATTTTCTTTATTATCTTTTTATTCTCTATTTCATTAATTTCTGCTCTGATTTTCATAATTTCCTGTCTTCTACTTTCTTTGGGGTTAGACTGTTCTTGTTTTTTGAGTGTTTTGAGCTGTGTCATTAGGATATTTATTTAGTGATTTTTTCTGTTCTTCTTATGCAGGCACTCAGTGCTATAAATTTTTCTCTGAGTTCTGCCTTCAAAGTGTCCCAGAGGTTTTGATGTTATTTCTCTGTCTTCACTGGTTTCTAGGAATTTTTTAATTTCTCCCCTTACTTATTCTATGACTCAATCCTCATTTAGCAATGTGGTGGTCAGTCTCCATGTGTTTACATGGTTACTATGAGTCTTCTTAGTGTTGATTTCTATTTTCACTCCATTGTGGTCTGAAAAGATGCAGGGAATTAAGTTACATTTTTTGAATTTGCCAGTGCTTGCTTTGTGGCCCAGAATGTGGTCTATTTAGGAGAAGGTTCCATCTTCAGCTGAGAAAAATGTGAATTCAGCTGTAGTTGGGTGAAAGAGTCTATATGTTCTAATAGATCCATTTCATTTTTGGTATTCTTTAGGTCTGAGGCGTCTCTCCTGATCTTTTGTTTAGAAGTACAGTCTAGTGATGTGAGAGGAGTATTGAAGTCTCCTAGTATTAGTGTACTGAGATCTATGTGTGTCTTTATATGATATAGAGTTTGTTTTATGAAAGTGGCTGCATCTATGTTTGGGGCATAGATGTTGATAACTGTTATTTACTCTTGCTGGATTGTTCCTTTTACTAGTAAAAAATGACCTGCTTTGTCTCTTCTGGTAAGCTTGAGCTTGAAGTCTAGTTTATCTGATATCATAGTTGCTACTCCTGCTTGTCTTAGAGTCCACTGGCATGGATTACCTTACTCCAGCCCTTCACCTTTAGTTTGTAGGAATCTTTGCTTATAAGGTGTGTTTCTTGTAGGTGGCATATAGATGGATTCTGGGTTTTAATCCATTTTGCTACCTTGTGCCTTTTTATTGGGGGTCGAGACCATTTATATTCAGTGTGATTATTGAGAAATGATTTTTAATTCTTAACATTTTGAGTTTTGACTTCTGTTTTTAGTGTTGTTTATTCTTCTTTGCTTAGTTGTTTGCTTCCTGGAAATTATTGTTTCTCTGGTTCTGATGTTTACTTGTTAGTTCTTCTTTGTAGTTAATTTCTCTGAGTATTTTCTCTAGTGCTGGTTTGGAAGACATAAATTCTTTCAGTTTCTGTTTGTCATGGAAGATTTTTATATCCCTGTCAATTTTGAGAGAGAGTTTTGCTGGGTAGGAGAATCCTGGCTGCAAGTTATTTTCTTTCAGAGTTTAGAATATGTTACTCCAGTCCCTCCTGGCTTTCATGACTTGATTTGGGAGGTCTGGAGTGATTCTAATTTGTTTGCCTCTAAATGTCACTTGACCTTTTACTTTTGTTGCCTTTAGAATTATCTCCTTAGCCTCTATATTAGTCAACTTGATTATTATGTGGCGTGGTGAACCTCTTCTTTGGTCTTGTCTTGAGGGAGTTCTGTATGTTTCCTGTACCTGTGTGTCAACTTCTCTTTCTATTTGTGGAAAATTCTCTGATATTACTTCTCTGAAAAGATTGTTTATTCCATAATTTCCACTTCTAATCCTTCTTCTATGCCTATTATTCTAGGTCAGCTCTTTTAAAATTGGTCCAGATCTCATCGATGTCCAATTCATACTGTCGAATTTTTTCTCTAAATTATGTACTATACATCCATTTTTGGAATGGTCATTTTCTAAGAGTGATATTCTATTTTCCATGTGGTCTAACCTACTGTTTATAGTTTGTGTTGATGCCTTCACTTCTATTATTGCATCTTTCACATCCTTCACTTCCCTCAAGGCTTCTCTATGATTCCTGCTCAGGGTGTCAGATGCTTTGTTTGTTTGTTCATGTATTTCTTTCCAGCTCTCTCTGCATTCTTTCTGGAAGTTTTGTATCATTTCTACTATTAAAGATCTGAATTATTCTTCTGGTAATCTCTGCCATTCTGGGCTGGTGAGATTTGTTATTGAGGGGTTGTGAAAGCTCATTGTTTCTTTGCTATTTTTCCTTCACATGGTTCCCCTGTTCTTAAATTTATATCTTTGCTTCTCTTGCAAGCTTTCTCCTCCAACTTCTGCAGTGGGGATTTAGAGGTATCTACTGGCATATACAGGGACAGGCTGTGTTCAGTGGTAAAGGTTGGGTGAGAAGTCACAGTGATGAATGAAAGAATAGGGTAAAGTAGAGGGTATGTTCCACTGGAGTAAGAGGTTGAGTGTGTTGAGGTGATATATTGTAAAGATTGGAGATGGTAAATATGCCAGGGGATTCTGGTAATCATTGTAGAGTTTCAAGTGTGGTAGTATGAGATGGTCTTGATATGAGACAGGGAAAAAAGGAAAAAGAATAGAGAAGAGAAAAAAGTGTTGAGGAGAAGAATATACATGGAAGAGAGGGAGGGAAGCTTGTAAAAGGGATAGGGAAGAGAGTCAACAAACTAAGCAAAAAATAACAAAGCAACCGATCATCCAAACAAACATAAATAAATCAAGGCAATACAAAATGAAAACAGAGTAAAAACAAATAAAACATAACACACACACACACACACACACACACACACACACACACACACACACACAAACCCAAACCAAAAAACAAATCACAGCGACAAAAGAAACAAAAACAAATACCCTGCTAGTTTCTATGTACAGAGTTTAAATTTTTGAGTGTGTCTCTGGCATTCTTATTTGCTCTGTCAGTGCAGGCAGGGGTTCCACTGATGCCTCTCCTACTGCAAGCTTGTGTCTCTGAGCTCTCCACAGGTCCTGTCTGTGTCTCTCTCTCTCTCTCTCTCTGCCTTTGCTGGTGGCAGGAGTGCAATCTATATGCCGGGCATTTTCCAGGGTGCCTGGAAGTTCTCTATGCCCTGTGTGCACTGGGTTCCTCCCGCACTTCTGCTCTATCCAATCACTTGAAGGCCGGGCAACTCAGTCTGCGCTTTTTATAGCGGCCCCACGCCTTGGGGGTGCAATTAAACTTACAGATCCCTGCTGCTCTGGTTCCAGTGGGAGGGGTGATCTGGGGTGTCCCACGTGTTCTTGATCACTGTTGCTCCTGTGGGAATATGCCATCTGATTAGGGTGTAGAATTCCGTAATCGCTTATTCCACTTCTGGTCGTTGGGTGTGCAGGAGGTTGTTGGAGGTCTTGGTGCTAATAGATGCTACTCTTGGTGACTGGCAAGATGGTACCTGGTAAGATGGTGACTGGCAAGTTGGCAGCTTTCAAGATGGCAGCTGGCAAGATCGTGGCTGACAAAATGACAGCCTCCAGTTTGTGGCGCATGCCACTGTCATGCACGCCGGCTCCTTTGTTCTCCCTGGGTTCTGTTCAGCTGCTTTTGTTGATTTATTCACTTTCTTTATTGCTACTTTGCTTTTCTTTTCTTCCATCAAGAAGCTGTGTTTGCAGCAGTTTTAATTCAAGCTCTGCAGTGCAGCTGATCACTGCTCCAGATCTGGAGGGAGAGGTGAGCTGGGGTGGTTCCGCAGAGGCTTATGCTGGTCGTACCATGTGTTCTTGCCACTGTGCAAGGTGCAGGAATACATCGCCTGGTTAGGATGTGGAGTTCTGGGGTCACTTACTCCATGCCTGGTCGCTGGGTACCCTGCCAGGCAGCCAGCTTAATAGCTGCCATGGCTTCATGACTTGGCGCCGCTGCCATACAGTCGGGCTCCATTGCTTTCCCTGATTGGCTTTCTGGGGTCTCTTTAGTTGTAGTTCAAGTTTTGTTCGCTTTTTTGTTCCTTTTTTTCTTCTGTCAAGAAGCTGCTTTTATGGCAGATTTGATTCGAGCTCACAGTGCATGAGGAGAGGTGTTTCACTCAGATGCCATCTTGAATAAATCCATTTTAATTTAAATTTATTTCCTTATTTTGATAGTTATTTTTGTTTTCCATTCCTTTTCTATTTTCTAAAGATTTTTGATACAAGGTCTTTTTTGTTACTATGGTATTTATAGCTATACTCTGAACATTTCTTTAACTGCATCCCATAGATTGTATTATGTTACACCTTTTTTTCATCTTTTATTGTTTGATTTGTCTTGTGATATCTTCTTTGAAAATTTTGATGTATTATTTAATTGCCACATATCCAAATTTCTTAAATTTTCTTTACTTGCTATATTCTAATTTCATTTCAATATATTTATATTTTTTCTATTATACCATCGTTATAATTTATTGGGGTTTATAGTTTAACATATACTCCATTGTGGGATATTCTATGAGTACTTTAAAAGTATACATGTTTTGTGGTAGTGTTTTTTTCTATGAGTGTTTAAGTCAACTGGCTTACAATGTTTTCAAGTCTTCTATTTACTTGTTCTGTCTAGTTGTTTTATCCATTATTGAATGTGAGTAATAAAGTATCAGGTTTCTTTTTTTAACATCTTCATCTAATTATTTCAGTTTTTGCTTTATATATCTGCAAGTTTTTGTTAGATATTTATATATTTACATATTTTATATATTGATAGATAAATCTTTATCATTAAATTTCTCTAGTTACTTTTTTTTGCTTCAGCATTTTTGTTGTCTGAAATCAATATACACATTCTTATAGTCTTAAGTTTGGGCACAGAGTCACTATTGATGGTCATATTTTTATTCAACTGATAATTTCCACTTTTTGATTGAATAGTTAATCTTTTCAAATATCAGGTAATTATGGAGATAAGAGGTATGGATTTTCACCTGCCATTTTGCTTGCTTTATTATGTCTTATATCTCTTTTTCTTCCTTTACTACCACTTCTTAAGTGACCTTTTTGTAGTGTAACACTTTAATTCAATTCAGTATCTAATATATTTTAAGTACTGTCTTAAGAGTTGCTCTGGGGATTGCTATATACATTTTTAATTATCAAAATACACTTCATATTTATCATACCTTAACTCCAATAAAATCAGAAAAATCTGTTCTCCAATGTTGCTAAATTTGTTTTTTCTAGTTCTAATGATATTATTGCAGATTTAACTAACACATGTTAGAGGGGAGAAAGGGGAAGAAGGGAAATACACAAAGAGTTGTGTGCATGTATGCTTTTATCACATTGAACCTCACTATGATGGATAATTTCAATGGACTAGTAAAATAATTCAATTTAAATTCTGGAAGTAGATGCTATACAATTTCTTTTTCTATCAACTAAAAGAGATAAAGAAAAAATATATTTATAATGTCTTCTGCAATTACTCATAATTTACCTCATCTGGTTCTCTTTATTTATGAGAATTCAAGTTGGATTTTGTTGTCATTTCCCTTCATCTTGAAGTAGTCCCTTTAGTATTTCTCAAAATACAAATCTACCAGCAATAAATTCTCTCATTCTTTGTTTAAATATGTCTTTATTTCACCTTAATTTGTGAAGACTGAAGTGAATAATATGAATTAAATGAACATGAAGAATTGTTTTGCAGGATATGTACATCTCATTTGACAGGCCTTTTCTTTCCTTTGTTTTAAGCCTATTGAATATGTCGCATCGTTGCATTCTGGCCTTCTGTTTCAGATACCAAGACAGCTCTTAATTTTATTCTTTTCTACATGCTTAATCATCTTTCTCAAGCTTTGCTTTGCCTTTTTTATTCAACAAGTCTGACTATGAATTCTTTTCTTTTAACTTATTTGGAATTCATAGAATTTCTTCAATGTGTAGATTAATGTTTTCCACCAAATTTTAGAAATTTGTTGCAATTCTTTCTTTTTTAAAAAAATTTTTATGGCATAATATTGCTCTCCTAGCCTTCTAAAGATTCCCATTATATGTATGTTGGCATGCTACAATATGTCTCATGATATCTGAGTTCTGTTCATTTGTCTTCATTCTTTTTCAATCCTTTTTTCTATAATTCATACTGAGTACATTTTTTTTTTTTTGGTAGTACCGAGAATTGAATACAGTGGGCATTCTACCTCTGAACTATACCCCCAGCTATATTTTATCTTTTATTTGGAAATAGGGTCTCACTAAGTTGCTGAGGGCCTCACTAGATTGATAACACTGGCTTCAAACCTGTGATTCTTCTGTCTTTAACTCTCAAATACTGGGATTACAAGCATGCATCACCACCCCTGGTCATACTAAGTAACCTTTATCAATATATTATTCAATTCTGATTCTTTCTTCTGACAATAAATACTTGCTCTCAAGATGTTTTTGTTTCAAATCTTTATTGTAGGCATTGTATTTTTAACAAGAAAATTTTCATTTTATTATTGTTTTATATTGTCTATATTTTAATCTCCATTTTGTATTTCATAATCATTGCCAACCTAATTATATTTAATTATATAAACATATTTTCCTCTATTTCTTGTAACAAATTTGTCATAGCTGCCTAGAGATCTTGTCTCTAATGCAAAAAAAAAAAATCAACACTTTGAAGTGTGTACACATAGGAATACACACACACACACACACACACACACACACATTTCCTGTTCTTGAAACTTGAAATGGTTAAGCATATATTTTAAGAATTCTAGATGTTAACTCCCCCTCTCCAGTATACAGTTGATACTATACTTTGCTTTATTTGGTGCTTGCTTCTCTGAAGGCTAATTCTATTTTGTGATGTTCCCTTAAGGTGGTACCAATAAAACCTTGTGCATGCATATAGCTTTCTAGACTAACAGTGATAAGTAGTATTTTATGAATCCAACTTTCACTGTCATATATTCTAAATCACCCTGTGGTATTTCTGGCTGGATTTGAAACCTTAGGCTAGCTTTAACACCAGCCTCCCCTGGCTGTTTGCCATTATGACTGTTATTGTTTTGGGTATTATCTTGGGCATGGGATTTTCCACACTCTTATTCAAATAAAATCAACTCCCTTTTGTGTCATTTGAGGGAATGAAAGATATGGGGACAAATTAGTCTCACTGTTCCTCACTTAAATGTCACAGACTTCCAATGTTTTATCTTGGTTAAATCCTCCTTAATTTATTCTATTCTTTGGTCAACTCTTAGAGTTTTTAAATTATTATTTTGAGAATTTTGTAGACTTTTATCATTGGTTTATTGGGAGAGGCTATGCCAGGTACCTCTAGGTCATTCAAAATTTTAACCTCTTACATTCAGTTGTAAAAGGTCAAGCACTTAATAATAATCACATAAACAAATCCTTGTCTTACAAGGATGTAATTTCAGATATTGTTATTGGAAATAACTTAATTCCTTGTTAACTCTTTAACTTGTTTCTTTTTGGCAACATTTTTCTAATACACATAAGTGTTTCTGATGCAATAAATTTCTTTGACTCAATAGATATGGACATAAGGATAAAAAAGGATGTTCATTAGTTGGCATATGTACAATAATAAAGATAATAATTTCCTTTTATAACAATTCTTCCTTGATAATTATTAAATTTGTTCAAATAGTCAATTTAACACTTTATAAAAATATCTCTAATTGATAACTACCATTATTTTTAGAGAATAAGATTATTATTTTTAGAGAATAGGAGTACAAAAATAAATATTTTCTGACATATATTGGCTTATTATGTTTTGAGGTAGAAGGATCAGCAACAACACTGTCATTTTTCTTTTTTCTTTTTTTTTTTTTTGTTTTGTTTTTCTTTTGGTCTCTCATTTTTTAAAATTTCTAGATCTAAGGATGCTGATCTTTCCAGGACAGTGAAATGTAGCCTAACAAAATGTTATTTTGTATTTTCCCCCTATAAATTTATAGTGTTAAGTATCAGGAAACCCTAATGGTACTTGATAATTTATTGATCCCTGATATAAATTCTAAGTTTGCCTCCTCAAAAGCCTGAATGCAATATTTTTCCCACTGTCTGGAAGTCAAGATCCTTGTCAACCCATGTTCAGCTTATAAATGACCATGTTCATTTGTTTGTCTAACAAATGGTTACTAAATTTCAAAATGTGCTAAGCTCTATGCTAAGTTCTTAGTTTACAAAGGTAAATATGACATTTTAATTTTCTTCAAATTGTTTAACGTTCTCAGGTAAGCACATAGACACTACCACTATATTCCACATAATATACTAACTGTTATAATCAAGATACTGAGGGTATTCGGGAGGCTGAGACCAGAGGATCTGGGTTCGCGGCCAGCCTCAGCTACCTAGTGAGACGCTCCGAAACTTAGTGAGACTTGGTTTCAAAATAAAGAATAAAAAATAGGGCTGGGGGTATAGCTCAGAGGTAGAATGCCCCTGAGTTCAATCCCCAGTACCGCAAAAAAAGAAAAAAAAAAAGATACTGAGGGTAAATAAAGAAGTGGAATTGGAGGAATGACCAATAATGGAAAGGTTAACTCTGGAAAAATTTTTTTCAGGAAGTATGTGAACAGATTCAAGGTGCGTGCTTGAATTAGTATTATAGTATGACCAGAAAAATTCAGCATATTAAATAGAAATAATACAAATGATTTCATATAATCAAAAAGACTTCACTTTTTTGAAATTATCTTAGTAAAAAATATAACTGTGGATTTTAGAAATTCTTCTCTATAATATTGAAAATTTTTTTAAAACTTAAAAATATTCAAATATATTGGATCAACTGTACAACTTATGTCACATACATAAATATTGTTTTAAATGATTATACAATATAATATTAATTACATTTATTTATATTTTTCACTTAATATTCATAAGTAAAAAAAAGTCACATTATTAGAATGTTTATATAATAAGATGTTCAGTAATGGCATGAATGATTCTGTATCTAGGCTGTACAAGTATAATGAGCAGTCCCACAAGTTAATCCACACTTCTATCAACAGTTCAATTAACCTCTCATTCATAATTTTCCTTATCAGTAAATATGATAGTATCTACTAGATACAGACAAAGGCTTAGTCTTTACATTGGAGTATAAATTATAAGAAATTATTAATAAATTATTCATTTATACTATAAATGTCTGAGTAAGGAGATGAAGACAATAAAATTCATTTCACAAATCTTTTTGTAGTAGCAGCTAACAAATGGATCTTTATATAAATTCACTGAAATGTATGCTAGATTGTATCTTTGCAAGTTGTGTTTTAGAGATATACTACAACTGTTCTTCATATAAGCAGTATTGCATTCAGTACAAAAATATATGATGGCAAGTATTCAACTGTGTCAGGCTAATTCTTTAGAGATCAAGAGTAATATAATCCAAGTTTATAACTTATCTGGACTTATTTGGTACAGTTAGGAGGTTCTAGAAAAGTAAGTAATTAGCAATAAACATTCAACTGGATTTTTAGGCCTGTTTTCTCCTATAGTTCCAAACAATCCAATATGCAAGAATTATTTTTTCCAAATATACTTCTCTTCATTTAAGTCTGCTACTAATATTTCTAAGTTTCCTATGTTCTACAGAATTAAAGCCAAACTTCTGAGAATAACTTCAGCTAGCACTAGCATAGCTCTAGGTTTATATTAACTTCTAAACCATTTGACCTTGACATTTCTTTTGTGTATTCTTGTATTTGCCCACACTTATCTTTCCTTTAAAAATTCACTGTTTATAACCGTTTCTAATATATAATATATAACCTCTGGGGATACCCTCTTTCTCAGAACACCAACATAGTTTCTCATACCTTACTTCTACCAATTTTGAAACTTCTGTTCTCCTTAAATGTGTAATAGATAATGTAGAATTTTCTCTGGGCCCTTCGCTGATTTCCACACTATTTTCTGCACAAATACCTGTTAAGTTACATAACTTGTGATGTTATTATAGTTATCATCTTACATAAAATATATTCTAGTTTATAAGTCTGTAAACTTCATTGATGTTACAATATATTAAATGCAAGTATTATGCATCAAAGAGGCAAGTCTGTTCTGTTAACTCCAAAGATTACATGTTATGTATAATTGTATTTATTCATATGTAATAACTATTAATGGTATACTATTATATATGGAAAGACCTGCTTTTCTATTCCCTGTTTCTATCCTTTCTTCCCATCTTCTCTTTTTGTCTCAATCCTATCACTTCTTATTCAAATTCATTTTTCTATTATGTGTGTGCTGAATGCGGTAATGCTTATAGTTTAAAGTTAATTTTTAGGAATATAGTATTTATATTGGTGTTCTCTTATTATAACATTCTGTGAGGTTTCTCTCTTGCTATAGATTATTTTCTATTTATTCTGTATAATGGTTCAATTTAAAAAGTAGAGATGTAATTTGTTTTAATCAATGGATTTCTTGCCAGGTACATATGCAAGGCTTCCTTTATTTCAAGCTCAAACATTTCTTTTCTTCTAGTTATTGCTGTGCTTTTTGGATATTTACTCAGTGGCCTACTGCTTAGTTATATTATTTATAGTAACCAGCAGAAGAAAAATGTTTGTGATTGCAATATAGTTTTATTATATTATCAGTAAACAGGATAAAAAACATCTACCCTATTAAAGTTTATCATATCAGGAATTTATAATTTACTTCAGGTTGTTCAATTAGACTATGACATAATCATCCCATTTCTTCACTAATTAGTCTTAAAATATTTTAAGATAAAATATGTTGGACCTGATATTATTACTAATGGGAAATATGTTGTGCCCTTAAGAAACTCATCCACAATTGTTTGTCAAAACCAAAATATAAATGATTGGAAAATGTTGAGTGTGGTGTCATACATCTATAATCCCAATATTTGGGAAGCTAAGGCAGGAGAATCACAGGATGTAGGAGAGCCTGAGCAACATAGTGAGACCCTGAGTAATTTAGTGAGACCCTTTTCAAAATATAAAACATATTCAAAGGGGGAAAGGGTGTAGCCCAGGGGATAGAATGACTCTGAGTTCAATTCTCAGTACTCACATGTGTGTGTGTTAAAAAATGAAAAGAAAATATTATACAAAAGTTCTTTGGCACCTATGAAAAAATAGTAATCCCTATTGTACAATGGAGAATTAAAACTTTATGTGTATTTTAATTGAGTGCAGGTAGTTATATAGACATTCATTTTCTAGTAAGGGCTTCATGTATGTTTTTATTGTTATTATGTAAATAAGTTGAGTTAATAGTAAAGAAGAGGGAATAAGAAAATAAGAATTCCTTACTATCATGTTCAAGAATTCACTTTAATTATTGTTATGGTTATGTGTTATCTTTACTGGGTAAAGTATGTAAATGGGCTAACCTATGTAAATGGGTTGAGTTGATAGTAAAGAGGAGGGAATAAGAAAACAACAATTCCTTATTATCATGTTCAAGAATTCACTTTAATTATTGTGATTGATGGTTATGTGTTATCTTGACTGGGTTAAGGGATACCCTAGATAGCTGGTAAAACATTATTGCTATGAGGATGCTTGCAGAAAAGATTAGCATTGTAATCAGAGCCCTGAGTAAAAGAGATTGCCCTGACCAGTGTGTGTGGATAGGCAGAGTCCAATCCACTGAGGTTCCAAGTCGAAATAAAAGGTAAGAGGAAAGGTGAATTTGGCCTCTCTTCTTGAGCTGTAATGTCTATCTTCTCCATTTCTTAGATAGCAGAGTTTCTGGATCTTGGGCCTTTGGAGCCTGGAGACTTACAAAAGGAACCTCTGTTAGGTTTTGGTAAGGCGATTTGCTCCTAAAATTTCCACCATTGGCCCCTGACTCACAGCCTTCAGATGCAGATAGGATTATCTGCATCAAGCTTTCCAGGGTCTCTAGCTTGCAGATGGCATACTATGGGTATTTTCAGCCACTATAATTGTGTAAGCCAATCCTTATAATGCTTCCTTTTGCATTTTTTACAGGTTTTATGGAGAATGTATGTACAGATTTCTCTTTAATGCATATCTGGGAAAGGAATTTTGGGGTCATTTGGTAGATACATTTTTAATTTATTAGAAATGGCCAAACTGCTTTGCAAAATGATTTTTATCAATGCACACATGACTAATGACTGTACACAAAAGACCCCATTCCTTCCCATCTGTACAACATATGGTAATGTCTGTCATTTTCATACTGATTGGGATAAAGTTGTATCATATCGTAGTTTTATTTCTTATTTTCTTGATGACTAATGAAATTAAGAACTCCTTTTATTTATTCTACCTGTAGGTATCTCCTTTTATCTCATGCCTATTGAACTCTTTACCATTCTTTCTATTATTTATTGGTAGTTGTATTATCAGAAATTAGTCACCGCAAACTTCTATATTGAAAGTCATCAAGATCACCAGTTATTATTATGGTAATAATAGTACCAATTATTGCAAAGTATATATTCTTCAAAAGTTTAAAAAGTACTTATATGTCCAGCTTCATGGTTGACATTTTGACACACAGTAATAAACTGCATGACTGATTGACCAAAAATTCCTATAATTTTACATAAAGGTAATTTTTCTCAGTCTACCATGTTTACATGCTGTCTCTGTATTGACATATAATTCGAGTTTCCCAATTTTGACTTACGTGTTAGATAAATTTTTAACTCCATCTACTTATTTGGCATCATTAATAAGATGCTTTATAGTCATCTTTAGTCTAATGTGATAAACTACTGCTTTCTTCTAATAACCTGTGGATTATCAAGTCTTACTACTATAAATGAGGGTCACTGTTCAGTTAATTACATGAACCAAATATTTAAGTGTCTGTCTCAATTCCTCTCTATGCCTGTTATAGTCAGATACAGAAAGTATCTGTCCCTCAAAAAGCTTAGGGTTGATATGGTTATGTTATGAGGGTTGTACTCTTATAAGTAGATGGATTTATTTAGGTGGTAATCTTGGCCAGTGGAGAAGCTGGGTACCTTGGGGTGGTGGCATTAGTGACTATGCTTTTTTCTTTGAATCTCTTTGCTTGCTGTCTCTCTGGCTTCCAGCCTCTATAATTTGAGAACACAGTCCTTGTGCTCACTCCCCTGCTCTGCTTCCTACTACCATGCCCTGGGATCCATAGAGACCAGCCTCACATGGACTGAACCTAGAACCTTCAAGAAACTGAGCAAATAAATCTTCCTTACTCTAAACTGTATGGTCAGTTGTTTTGGGTTATAGCAGAAATAATGTTGACTGAGACAATGCCCATTAGCACCCTTGTCAGTTCTGCCTTCAAGATAAATATGAGATTAAATGATGCTTTACCTCCTTCATTATGGTCACCCTATTATTACTGGACCTCATAAATACTTCCTTCATCATTCTTGATTCTACTGTCACATGTCTCATAATCCATCCCCCAGGAGAAGTCAGAATGCTTAAAACCCCAATGTTTGTAGTAGTTACTATAGGGGTAAAGGTCTGAAGTTCTGCAAGAGAGGAAAAAGAGAATGATAAATAACTGGTAAACAGATTATGAGGGGACAGGAAAATAAGATTCCTTAAAAATAGGTCCTTTTAATTTAGAATAAAATCTGAACTCTGTCATTTTGTATTAAGCCCTATATTATATTACCTTATCAAACCTTATGCATCTCCTTTGAGTATCCAAAGGAAGACCTCTGTTTCTCTTGATTCCAGCTGTATGAATCTGGCATTCAATATACAGTCATAAAGTTGTCTTGGCTGATCCAAGAGAGGCATAATCTCTATAGCCTCATTTATCATTAAATATTTTATTATTATCTATTCAGGCAACAACTAAATATTTGATAATTTTTTAGATAAAAAGTCAATGTTTTGAATACCTTTTACTAGATATATATTTTGTCAATAACTTAAAATAATTTTCACAATAAGCTAGTTTTCTGAATTTAGTTTAATAATGTTTAAGTGAAATTGATTTTATTCACTTCAATCTATAGGTTTTTAATATTTTTGAAAACATACCTATATCACATTATAAGATTCATTATTTGTTATAACCTATAATGATGAGTAAGATATATGAAATATGTGTATGTGTATGTATATTATACATGTTCTTTTCTTGAAAGTCACCTGTACACATCACTTACTGTCTCTAAACCTCAGCTCTGTGTAGTGACATTGGTTTGATTGTTTTTTTTTTTTTCTCTTTCATGTCCCCTTCTTTTATTTTCCAATGCAAATGGTTTGTATACTGGATAAATAGCTATAACACCTGGGCTAAGAGCCAGAGTATGAAATCCTATCACTTTTCATCATAAGCACTGAAAACAGTGAGTGGTTATATTAGTTTTCAATTGCTATGTTACAAATTTAGTGTCTTAAAGCAGCAAACTTGTATTCATGTCATGGTTCTTGGGGATCAAAAGTCCAGGTACAGATTATGTGTGTCCCCCTTCTAATGACTTATATATTGGAATCACTGTGTTGGCTTGGATATGCTTCTTTCTCAAGTAAGGGGTACTTGATTACATTTGTGAGTTCGCTGTCTGTTCTGTTTCATTGATCCTTTTCTTTCTTTTTGTTTTTCTTCACCAATACCACACTGTCTTGATTACTATAACTTTACAGTAAATCTTGGTTATGAATGGTGTCAATCCTCCCATATTTTTTTTTGCTGGAGAATAGTATTTATTTATTTATTGTATTATTATTGGTGCATTGTAATCATACATCTTTGCTAGATACAAGCTGGTAAAGGCATACATGCACACATCTCTCATTTAACCCTTCCCCAATTGTTGCCCCACTCCCTCCCTCTCCATCCTTCTCAAGTTCAGTTTAGTAATTTTCTTTGATATGTTTGTGAAAGTACATCATGTGCATTAGGCTGCCCCCCCATCACCTTCAGTTAAGTCACCTTCTTTGCTCACCTAAGGTTTCTATTTCTTCATCTAGAGCCTCTCTTATGATCCACTTTCTCCCTAGCTTCCGCATATTAGGGAGAGCATACGATTTTTTACTTCTTGTGACTGACTAATCTCACTTAACATAATGTTTTCCAGTTCCATCCATTTCCCTGCAAATGACATGATTTTGTTCTTCTTTATGACTGAGTAAAATTTAATTGTGTACATATCTGATAGTTTTGTAATCTATTCATCTGTTGATGGGCATCTTGGCTTGTTCCATGGTTTGGCAATTGTGAATTGTGCAGCTATAAACATAGATACACATGCATTGGTCTGATAGTTTGGTTTTCATTCTTTTGGTAGATACCCAGAAGTGGTATTGCTGGGTCATATGGTAGGTTCACTATCATTCATCTGAGGATCCTCCATACTGTTTTCCAAAGTGGTAACAGTAGTCTGCAATCCCATCAACAATGTATTAGGGTTCCCACTTTTCTACACCCTCACCAGCATTTGTTGTTGTTTGTGTTTTTTATGATTGGCATTCAAAAAATTGCTGATTAGTTCAAAGAATTTTTGTGGATTATACCCGATTTTCTCCAGATACATTCATGTGCAACAAAGACAGTTTGACAGTTGTACTTCTTTTTTCTCAATCTATACACCTTTTATTTTCTTTCCTGTCTAGCGCATTAGCTCCCACTTCCAGCAAACTGCTGCATAAGAGTCTTGGAAAGGGCCATTTTGTTCATGTTCCTGACCTTAATAGGGAATCATCTAGTTTTTCACCAGTAACTATACTGTTAGTTATATTTTTTCATAAATAATTTTTATCAAGTTAAGAAAGTATACCTTTATTCCTAGTTTATTCAAGGTTTGAAGTTTTGAATCATAAATTGATACTGGGTTTTATTTAATAAAATTTATGTATCTATATAATCATATGATTTTTCTTCTTTAGCCATTTGAGGTAATGAATCATATTAATTGATTTTCAAATGTTGAACTAGTCTTGCATATATGTAATACATCTATCTTGGTCATGGTGTAAAATTATTTTCGCACACTGATAGATTTGCATGGTAATATTTTCTTGAGCATATTTGCATCAATGTTTATGGGAACATCCACCTGTAGTTTTCCTTTACTTCAATATTTTTGTATAGTTTTGGTATTAGTGTAATGCTAGTTTAAAAATTTGGAATTTGGAAGTATGCCCTCTGCTTTACTATTTAGAAGATATTGTAGAGAAATATATTTTATCAACTTAAATATTACATAGATCACTCCAAGGAAACAATTTGGGACTACTGTTTTCTACCATGGGAAATTATTAATCATTGATTTAATTTACTTATTAAATAAGATTGTATTCAGATTATATATTTCTCCTTTTGTGAATTTTGACTCTTGGAATTTGTCAATTTCATTTAAGTCACTCAAAATGTGGACATAAATTTGCTTATAATATTTCTATAATTTTTAATATTGTGAGATCAGTAGTGATGATCCTTCTTTTATTTCTGATACTAATAATTAGTGAGTATTTTGTTTATTTTTTTTTCTTGGTTACCCTGGATAGTTTTAGACTTTATAGATATTTTTAGGGGACCAGCTTTTGTTTTGTTTATTTTCTAAACTGATACCCCATTTTCAATTACATTAATATATGCCCTATTTTTTATTATTTTCTGCTGTTTATTAAGTTAAATTTTCAGTTCTTTATTAATTTGCTGAGTTTTAAATTTATAGCACTGATTTTAGACCTTCCACTTGTCTAATACATGTCTTCAATACTACTAATTTTCCTCAAGCGTTGCATTCACTGCATCCCACAAATTTTGATAAGTTATAATTTCACTTTCATTTTCAAATGAACATGTAAAATTTCAGAGCAATTGGAAGTTAGCCAAGCACTTGGCATTATGTCAGTTATCTCTTGTTTCCTAACAAATCACTTAAAACTTAGCAGCTTGGCTAACATTTATTATTGTACAATTTCTTAGGGTCAGGAATCTGGAAGTAGCTCAGGCAGATGGTTTTGTGTTGGAATCTCTCAAAATATTTCATTCTAGCTGTCAGCCTAGATAGTCATCTCAGAGCTCAATATGTGCTCAGAAATCCTCTTCCAAGTTTATGTGTGTGGTTTTGGGAATCTAGTTCCTTGCTGGATGTCTGCCAGAAGTTTCAGTTCCTGTCCTGTGGACATCTAGATAAGGCTTATCACAAAATGTCATATTTGCTTCCTCTGAGAAAGTTATTCCAAAGAGATCAGGAGGTAAGGAGAGCGTTTGCAAGATAATTTCAATTTCTTACAACTTAACTTAGAAGTGATATACTATTTCTATATTCAGTATGATGTTAGTTACATAGACCAATTCTGGTGTAATGTGGAAGAGTGAGAACTCTGTGAGATAATTACTGGGGACTACTTTGGAAGCTGGCTACCTTGGGTACTTTTGTTACCTTTTGCGATTCTAGCAAAAATGAAAATATTTAATGAAGAATTGGAGGTTATCAGGTCAGCCATACTGTGGCTAAAGATAGATGCCATCTATAAATAACAAATGCATGATTTCAAAGGGAGTTGAGCAGATATTCCCTTTGACAAGAAAGCAACCCCATTTAACTAATAATTCCATTAGAGACTATGTAGTTCATAGAGGAAAAGAATAAAGAGATGACCTAAATTCAGAGTTAATAAGTCAAAGGGTTAATACACTTTGTAGACTGATATCAATAGCTTCCTGGTGAGTTGCTGCTGAAAGGTACTTTATGTATTTATGCAAATGTATTTATACATTGATGACCATCAATCTATTTCTTTAGCACTTGGAGACTGCTGAGCATGATGAATCTTATTTAGATTCTTAATTAACTTTAACTTCGGCAGAAATGTGAATATGTAACAAATCTCCAAATCTGCTTACCTATTGTAAGGTAGCTGTACATAAAACATAACTGGATGAAGGAGTTTATCTAATTCCACCTCTAGATATTAAATAGAATAAAGTACTGAGCATAGAAGCAACATAAGATTGGTTCTTAGAGATATTAAATTATCCCCAAATTTTATTCTTCTAACCCAAATAATCATTGACACCACAATAATAGGAAATCTGTCCCAACTACTTGTGCTTCTTGTAAGCATCTATTACTCACAAAGCAGGGTGATGTGAAAGATGTTCTATATAGAAATGAAAAGAGTTATAATAGTAGAGTAATTATACAATGTGTAAGTGTTCGGTTGGTATATTAAAAATGGGATTAAAACGAAGAGGTAGCCATTAAAATTGTAATGGTTTTACTATAAGGAAATAGGTGATCTGACTGGTATACCAATTCCTGAAATAGTAAAAAAAAATGTGGCTAATTCAATCCATTTATTTCAGCCCTGATGAATTGGGGGGAAAAAAACTTGTGAGGATGATGTAAGAGGTGTCTTCATGTCTCCTACAACTACTGGCAGTTAGTACAATGTGAAGTAAAACATGTATTATGATTCTGAGTAAAGGATTGTCCAGAATGTCTTGAGATAACCCCCAAAGGAGCATTTTAGACATTTTGTGCTGTTATAGGAAAATGTCCCTTGGTGTGGTGAAGAAATTTTATTGGGATAATTGGGCACTGGTGCAAAATGCCATAACATAGATAATCCTAGTGACTGAAAGATAAAGACAAGTTAGGAGGATGTGATGCTACAGTTAAGAAGATATAAGCAGTAAAATTACTGCTCAGAATAAGAATGAATGAATAAAATCTGTAATAATTTTTACAATACTCATATACAAATATATTGAAGGAATAAATATGGTGTCTGAACAGATTGTGACAAATTAATTTGCATAAAGATCTTTTCTTTATCCTAAGTTAGTTGGGTTATTTTATGTAAAACCTTTAGAATTACATAAATGTACTCATATAGTTTTTTATAAATAATACACAATACCCAAAATCCATCATATATTTTTGCCTTAAAATAAACATTAAAATGCAATTATGCTAATATATACAAATCTCTATTTGGTGGCTTATAATAAAATATAGCCTCAAAGAAAAAAAATTTGGAAACTGAATTTTATAGTTAGACTACAAAAGGTTTAATACATTTGTACCTCTAAAAGTATCAGCTGTGTTCAATATAGTATTAACAATTCAGGCTGGGCAGCAAGATAAAGGAGATTGGTATTCTGTGATCAATTGAACTAACACTTTCTTCTTCATTCCTGTCCTGCAAGAAAATCAAAGCCAGTGTGAATTCATGTGTATGGACTCCAGTGCTTGTTTACTCAAGGATATCTAATTCTTATTGTTTATTTCTGCAACTTGTTGAAGTTTATATTTGATTAAATTGAAAAATTACTATCTGTTATTTTTATTATATAATACTGATAGCTCAATCTGCCTTTTAAGCTAAAACTAAATTTCTAATGTTAATCACTTGTTTAAAAGGAGGGCTGATTGATGTTAAGATTATGAGGAATTATTGAGGCCAGAGCTTTTAGGTGTATTCCTCAAATGATTCAAAATAAGTTATTGTCTTGAAATCAATACAGGAGGAATGTGATTTGAATGGTTTGTTCTATTTGTAAAAGCATTACCTGTCTCATCTGAACATTTTAGTAGCCAAGATGCACAAAGATCAGAAGAAAAAGATTAAATTTTCCATGGTATTCTGGATATCTGCAGGCTCTCTTGGAGCATCAAGGGACTGTCACCTTGTTGATTCCTTTGGGATTACACTATTCCTCTGTTGGAATGACCTTGGTATTTCCAGAAGCCCATGTACAAACAGGAGTCTTTGGTGACAGCCTATGACTGCCAACCAGTGGCTATCCTGGGAATTTTGTATTAGAAAATTATTTGAGGTTGCTTCCAGACATAAGACTTTGAGAGACAATTATTAGCAAGTTATTGGAATTCAGTTGAAGTAGTTTATATTACATAAGGACATACAATTATTTTAAGATCTGAAAAATTCATAATATCATGTGTCATGTCAGAATCATGTTATAAAATGGAGAAAAATTCATCCCAAAATAAAAAGGTGTACTCAATAATATATGTGAGGGGACCAGGGAAGGTTTTTATTATAGCTGAGCAGGGGGTTCTTATGCCTTTGAAGTTTGTGTTACACCACCTTGAGTATTTCCTTGATTTGTAGCCAAATGGACTGCTGTCTGTGACTATTTGCTAGAATATGATAAAGAATTTACAAGGGTTACTGATGGTCCCTTGAAGATAGAAGGCTGAAATTCCAATTGGAAAACATCTGTATTGCAATTTTTCAAGGCTATAGTGACTAAAAAAAAAAAAAGTAAAAGAAAATCTCGACAGGATAAATTGTGGTAATTCTTATAAAATCATAGAGAATGGAATCGCAATTACTATACTAAGTGTTGTCAATAGGAACAAAGACTATGGGAACAGTCCATTGTTGAAACTGGAAGTCCAGAATGGGTCTGGGCAGATTTAAGAACTATTCAACTCAAAGTAATCTAGATTTCTGATATGCTGATGTGTCTTGATGATGGTGGATAGACATTTGCAATGATTCTAAAGTTGCTCTCTTTCAGTTTCTGTTTCACAAGTTTTCTCCATTTTGGCTTGTGCATTCGCAGGTAATAAGTGGGAACTGCTGCTTCCCCAAACACATAAAGGGCTTTGTTGAACAGCAGAGATGTGGAAAATGTGTCATTTCTAAACTAATAAATGTTCTTTTAAGAAAGGTGTCTGAATATAATAGTTACAAGTATCTCCTGCTCTCACAACTTGTGCCCTAAAGCTTATAGATCATGTATTTGTGGATGCAGGGCAATGATCAAAGGAAAATGTATGTGGTGAACTGACCCTGATGTCATTTGGGGGATGACATGAAGCCCCAGGAGTCCTTTCAATTATCCAACACTGTGTGATGGCAGCATATACCGTCTCTCTAGCAGTCTCCAGCTTAAGATTGCAATGACTTTTTCTGAAGCATGTGAACTATTGTATTAGTGTGTCTACATGGAAAACACTATATAGATATGTATTCATATTTTTAATTTTTTTCTTAATTGTCACAAATTTTATATGACATAAAATTTCCATTTTAAGGTGGAACACTCAATGGCACTTTGTAAATTCACAGTATCATTCAGCCACCACCCCTATTTCATTCCAAAGCATTTTTATCAGCCTACCAGAAAAGTCTATATTTATTAAGCATACTATCTTCCCAGCAACCATGAAGCTGCTTCCTGTATTCATATATTAATCTATAGTTGATATTTTGAACAAATTGACTCATTCACCATGTGAACATTTGTTTCTCGTTTCTTTTACATAGCATAAGTGGTGTGTGTGTGTGTGTGTGTGTGTGTGTGTGTGTGTGTGTGTGTTTACGTGCATTACTGGGAATTGAATCCAGGGGCAATCTACCTGAGCTACATACCAATCCCCGTTTTATTATTTTATTTTGAAACAGGGTCTAAGTTGCTGAGGCTGACCATGAATCTGTGATTCTCCTGTCTCAGCCTCCCAAGTACTGGGATTATAAGTGTGCTCCACTGTACCTGGCTAAATAGCATGTCCTCTGGTCTACCACTTCTCTTGATGATTGGGAAAATCATAAAATAGAGCAGATAAAAATTCATATCCTCACTATTTGGTAATTTAGCAGCTGGATAAAGCCAAGAACAATAGCTATAGCACATAAATATTTTAAATTTTATAGTATTCTAGATGGAAATGATTGATATGGGGAAAAGAAAATGAAATTAAAAGTGTTTTGGGGAGATGGGTGGATGGGGGCATGGGTTGCAATAATAAGTAGCAGACCACATGAGGATTCAAAGAATGTGGAATTATGCCAAAGAATATATACAGATGGCATTGGTTTTACAAAAATGAGGGAAAAGCATTGCATGCAGAAATATTAACACTAGGAAATGCTCTGGTGTGAAAGTGTACTTAGTGTAGTCAAAAAAAAAAAAAAAAAAAAAAAAAAAAAAAAAAAAAAAAAAAAAAAAAAAAAAAAAAAAAAAAAAAAAAAAAAAAAAAAAGCTGCAAAGAAGCTCATAGGACTGGATCCCAGAGAGTAAGCAAGAACAATAGAAGATCATAGACATGTTAGTGGCACATATCATGTAGAGGGACAATGTATAGGATTTTAAGGACCTTAACTTTTGCTCTGTTGAATGAGAGATATGTAGAATGATTTTGATATACTGCTCATACACTAAGTATCTAATTACTATGTTGAAAATAGAGTGGAGAGCTATGGTATATTTAGGAATCCAGAGAAGAAATAAAGATGACTCAAACTAGGAAGTAGTGCAGGAATGGTGAGGCACGCATGCACTTCCAAGCACTGTGAGCAACTTTTATAATCAATTGGATATAGGGAGAAAGAGAGTGAAAAATGACTACTATTTTTGGACTAGGAAAGTCAGAGAAAGAATAAAATAGATGTGAAGAGATATCCAATCACTAAGATAGAATTTGAGACCAGCGTACTAAGTCTCTATAGTTGGAAAACTTAGATTTTGCTCTAAATTATGAAAAATGAAATGTTGACCAGCAGGAAACTTAGGGGATCTGAGATAAGAGATCATGATATACGTTAGCTAGGCTGCAAAAAAAAAAAGAAAAGAAAAAAAAATGTGTCTGGTGTTGGTGTCTCAAATTATAAGCATACTTATCTTCTTGGGGGAGTGGTTCTTCAGAGAGTCCCATCAATGAAGAAATTTCAGAGTGCAGGAGCAGGAAACTCAGCAGGCATCAACAGGATTTAGTATTCTTCTTTTTACACTAAAATATTTTTTTAATTTTATTGATGCATTGTAATAATGCATCATAGTTAGTTTCAGAGTGACAGAAAGATACATGCATATAGCATTTGTTATGTGTTTACCTCTGGGTCTCACCCAATCCCTTTCCCCTCCCCATACATAACATTAACTTTGATAGTGATAACCTTCCAAATGAACAAAAGACTATTTGAACTGTTTTTTTTTTTTTTTTTAGTGCATTTTAATCATACATCTTAATGAGGTACAAGCTGGTAGAGGCATACATGCACACATAACTCATTTAGTCCTTTCCCCATTCCCCAATCCCACCCCATGTGCCTCATAAAATTGCTTCTATCCTCATATTTTAATCTTTTATGCTTAGATTACTTTTTATTTTTATTATTAATTTATTTATTATTTATCTATTTATTTATTTATTTTGTGGTACTGAGGATTGAGCCCAAGGGTGTTCTACCTTTGACACCTCCAGCTCTATTTTTTATTTTGAAACAGAGTCTCACTCTATTGCAGAGTTGCAGAGGGCCTCACTAAGTAGCTGAGGCTAGCTATACATCTGCAATCCTCCTGTCTTAGCCTCTCAAGTACTGGTATTACAAGTATGCATCACCACACCTGGCTTTAGATTTCTTATCTCTTAAGAAAAAAGTATTCAATGCCCCCTGAAAAACTACTTTCTTTAATCAAATAAAAGGAAAGATGCTGTGAAGTGGCAATCTTTCCTCTTGTGTATTTCATTCCGGCACCCCATGGCAGAGGGTCTCACTAAGTTGTTGAAGTGGGCCTTGAACCTGTGATCCTCCTGTCTCAGCCACCTAAGTACTGGGATTAAAAGCATGCACCACCACACCCAGCTTATTCTTAATTATTCTGATGGGAAATTTGGGCAAACTAGTTAAATAGGGTCCCAAATTGCCGGTGCCTCCTGGCTAAGTCAGACAAGCTTGGAGGGAGAAAGTGTGGTTTGAGAAAACCGAAGAAAAAAGTTACTTAAGAAAGAGAAAGACAAGGGATAGATTTAGGAGGGCTGACAGTGAATACTGCCATGCTGGAGTTTATTTAGCTCAGTCCTTATATACTTCTTTGAGCACCAGAGTATACATCAAAGTTAGTTTTCTTACAACGGTTAAATTTTGTGAAAATTAATCATCTGAGGGTACACAGTTCAAGGAACAAATATTCACACAATTTATTACTATAGCAGCCTGATAAAGTCTGAATAAACCTCTTGATTACTGGAACTTGAAGCAAAGCAGAGCTTTTGCCCTGAGTCAGTAGTCAGTGCATGCTATGGTAATCTTTATCTCCGTAGGAACAGACTTCTATGCCTGTGAGTCAGCAAAAGTAGACCTTGAGCACTGTCGGTCTCCAACATAAATAAGAAAAAAATGCTATAAAAATACATGAGAAACATTAAAAGAGCAGTTTAAAAAAATAGAAGACAAATGATTTAATTAAGAGAAAGGTAGCCGGGCGTGGTGGTGCACACTTGTAATCCCAGCATTTGGGTGGCTGAGACCGGAGGATCCGGGTTTGCAGCCAGCCTCAGCTACCTAGTGAGGCACTCCACAACTTAATGAGACTTGGGGGTATAGCTTGAATGCCCCTGAATTCCATCCCCAGTACCGCAAAAAAAAAAAAAAAAAAAAAAAAAAAAGGTGAAAAGGCAAAAAATTTCAGTGGGATTTATAACATGAGTTGTAAGAATTTCTTTTAAGAGAACATTGTACATACAGTGGATAAGCAACTATGTTCTTGAGTGGAAACATATGACAGCAAGTTCAGCTTCTAACAACAAAGGGTTTGTGATGGGGGAAGATCTTTAACTTCCTTGAACCACTGATTCTCCATCTGTGAAAGAAAAATACTCTCTCATGATGTTATTGGGATATGAAAATCGTTAAGAAATACAAAACAGTTAATACTGATTACACAGGGAGCATTCAATGTAGGTTATTTGGTGTTTCTGTGGAAGAAGTATAATAATAATAGTGTGACAATAGTACTAATGCCATTTATTAAAAAGTATATTTTATTTATAATATAGTAATATTAAGAATATGGTTTTATATAATTTACTAGAATTGTTTTTTAAGTAAACAACATAAAATAGTACAACAAGACAAATGAAAAATAGTATATGTGGCACCAAAGAATGGTATTCAATAATTAAGAAAATATGAATTAGGCATGCGATATCCTGGAAATGTTAATAGTACAACTTTTCAATTTTGGCCAAAACCTTTTATATCAAATACAATTATTAAATTATAAAATTAAATATAGGTGCACTTCAGAAATATTGAGTGTTAGGTCCCAGAATACAGTAATAAAGTGAAGATCATAATAAAGCAAGTCACAATTATTTTGGTTCCAAATGCACATAAAAGTTACAATAGTCTACAGTGTGTTAAGTAAAAAACATCATTATGTGTAATAAAACAGTGTACACAACTGAAATGAAACAGCATACATAAATTAATTGAAACATATTTGATTGCTAAAAAATACTAATGATCACCTAAACTGCTGGGGAAATGGTACCAGTAAACTTTCTTGACACAGGGTTGCCATAAATCTTCAATTTATAAAAAGGAAAAAAAAGCGAATATCTAAGCTTAAGGAAGTGAAGGGCACTAAAATGAGGTATGACTGTAAAGGAATAATTTTAAATAAATTTAACAAATTTCAATAGTTTTCATAACATATTTTGAAAACAAAACAAAAAAGAAGAAAAGTAAATGCCAGTTATACTAAAAACAAAAATTAGTTGAAACTATCTAAAAATAACCACTGGTAACTCACTGAGCCAAGATTCGAAGTAAGGAAATGAAACTTCTGGGTGAAGGTTATTAACTACTACATCGTAATATGTACATTCCTACCAGAAAGTCAAGTAGAGAGGATTGCATAAATAATTCCTAGTGAGTTATTGTCTATCACAGATTATCCATCCCAGGACAGTAGAACACGGGATTTATAAGAAAATAAAACAAAATTTTGAATTATATAAAATGTAGTTTACCAATATTATAAATATCTTTCATTTATGTCAATATTAAATGATTCTGGCAATCATAAAAAACATGAACAACAACACCTGCTGGCGAGGGTGTGGAGAAGTGGGAACCCTAATACATTGTTGGTGGGATTGCAAACTTGTGCAACCACTGTGGAAAACAGTATGGAGGATCCTCAGACGAATGGGAGTGAACCTACCATATGACCCGGCTATACCACTCCTGGGTATATACCCACCAGAATGGAA